>CAIGRO010090654.1:0-12263 GCA_903798355.1 Fraxinus baroniana | reverse complement strand
CCCTTTTAGTTAACAATTGAAAATCAAACCTTTCCCACTTAGAATTTCAAAATCACTTAACTTTTCTTATTTGTCTAATCGAACACAGATAAGAACTCTCTCAACTTTCCTATATTTCAATTTCAAAATCTCTGAAATTTATCGAACGCTAAAGAATGAAATATTTTTTTAATATCGTTCACTTCAAATCCATAAGTATATTTATGTATGTTTTATTTCATTTTCGTTAATTTTTTATATTTTGTAATCGATAAAAACAGTTGGAAATTTTTTTACGTTTAATGGCCGAAAAAATTTATCAATTAAATTTAATAATCGATAAACAGCCGATTGTGTCGACTGTTTAACAACTGGACAATTAGCTGTTAAGACAGTCTTAACAGCTGGCTATTCGACTGTTAACAGTCTGCCTATTTTCATGCTGTTCAGCCTTTTTTTAAATTTTGTTGCCCCAGTCGAGTCAATGACTATATATTTTCTTTAAAAAATTATGTTTCATCTTGCATATATGGTTGTAATGCCAATTTATTTCTTTGGTGACTTCGAATTGAATGAGAAAGATCAATGGGTATAGAGACAAGTGATAAATGTGGTGGTATTCCAATTTCCATAACGGCGAGTACAACATATGCGAGAATATACAATGATTTACAAAACAAGCTGATTGTTGATCCCTCTCAGTGCGATATAGAACTGAGATTTCGATTCAAGGATGATTCATCTATTTCAATTCCATCTATGAAGGTTATTTGTGATGAAGATGTGGATTATCTATTTGAATTGAACAAAATGTACATAGCTCATCTTTAGTTGACTTTAGTGAGGAATGATGTCGTCGAAAATGGATACGAAGATTCGGTTGGAGGGAATCACAATGTCAATGATTTTTGGGGACACAGTGGAGATAGTTCTTGAGGATGATATGGTTACTCCCGAGCCAATTGTTCCATATCGTGATCTCATTGTTACACACAATTTACGACAACGACAACGATAATGAGTTTACAAATGAGGATGTTTTTTGTTTTATCTGGCCTGAGACATGAGTAGGGTGGGAGCGCAAGGTTTGGAACAAGTGGACCGTCATCTAAATCTTCACGTGTGGTTCCCGATGATTAAAATTTGTATGTCGAACAACTATTCGAAATAAAGAATGATATGCAAGAAGTCGCGCATCAATTTCAAATTCTTTATTTAATTATATATATAAAAAATTCAAACAAAAGGAAATTATTTAAATTAAATAAGAAATATAATTATTATTTAATTAAATTTGAAAAGATTAAAGATTTGTTTACAATGAATATTTAATTAAAGAATTTTAAATTAAAAAATTAAAAGGAAAAAAAAAGATTTTGCTAATTCGTTAAACAGAATATTTCATTTTACTAATTATCAATTTCAAATTCTTTATTTAATTATATATATAAAAAATTCAAAAAAGGAAATTATTAAAATTAAATAAAAGAATATAAATATTATTTAGTTAATATAACTATAAAATTAACTATAAAACAAAAGTAAATAAAGAAAAAAAATATTATTTATTATTGAAAAATTAAATTATTAAAAAAAGTTTTAAAAAAAATGCAGTCACGGGCCGACTGTAACAATTAGTCATGAGTCAGGTTTGCCGACTGTTTAACGGTCAACCTTTCAATCGTCGAAAATCGCGTGGGATTGACTGTGAGAGACTTTGGTTCGGTTTTGGTCAAGGGTATTTTTGACTTTTTGTTTGTAAATGTTATGTTTTAACTTTTTTCTTTTTTTTTTTCAATCGTATTAATTAGTCAAAGGCCAATGTGAAAATATGCTCCAATCAACGTGTCATTTCCCATTATTTCCTCTCATTTAAAGCGTGTTCCAGCTATTAAAATAATGTCCCCAGTTGACGAATAGTATCCAATCTCATGTAGAGTTCGAGTAATTCGTCTATTAGTTCTACTAACGAATCAAATAGCAATTTGACCATGTGACCCGCTCCTCAGCATGTGTGCAAGCCGAGCCACACCCTTATTGAGCGAACCAACTTGCACTCGACACGTCCCATTTAACACAACAATCACATCGCCCACAACTTCTAATTCTCAGGAGAGGATGGCCACGAATAAGATTGCGTTGGCTCACCAATTGTTGTCACCTTCAATAACTAGATTTGTCATTACTTGGTGCCTACACATTCAAAATCCTAAACAGTATCACCGCCCCTCCATGATAGCCCCCCATCAATTGAGCTTTTGAATATTAGAATCTACTTTATGGATGGCTGAGGCTCATTGACATGATATGTTATCAATTGAAAGATAACGAAGTCAAAGTTTGGTGCGATGTATTAAAGATCGAATAAAATAACAAACAATAAAAAGGGAATGAGTGAAATGTTAATATATCATGCTATTCGATTTGATATTATAAATGTACATTCATTGTACATTATTAATATATGTCAGATTTTGAGTAATTTTATTTATCACCATTATGGATGCACAGCCATATTTTTATGTAGCCCCCCTTCCAAATTTGAGGGTTCAAATCTCCGTGCCATTATCCATCATCTTCCGTCAACATTTAGTAGGTGGGGGTATCATTCATATTTTGATTGGCAGTAGCGATCATCATCAATCTAGATAGCAATGAGATCTCTCACTCATTGTTCAATAAAGTTACGATACATTTTAATGCATTCACAATGAATTAGGGCCTGAGACAATGAATCAAAGGCTCATTGTTATCTAGTTAGGTGATTGACTCCATTGATAAATAATATTTTTAAGAGAATTTTGCTCCATGTTTAACGTTTTCTTTTAATGTAAAAAGTCATTTTTTTGAAATCAAAATAGTGAGTAGAATTATAAGTGTTTTGGGTTGGTAATGATGGTTTGAGGTTCCAAAGGCCAAAGCGGTATCATGTTAGTGACTTTCATTTAAACTATCTGCCGCCTATTTGTTACTGCATTCATTCAGATCCTTTGCTTAAACGTTAGAACTCCATCCTTGGGTTTTACCCTACGAGAATAGACTTTTCAATTTAAATAAAGAACGGTTTGGGGAAGTTAAAAGCATTATGGAATTAGGTACTTAAATTTTCCATTGTTGAAATAAAAATATCAAAGAATTAGGCATCATGGATCGCTTCGAACAACTACATTACTGTTGGCGGCAAGCAAGTTACAATGTGAACATAACGAATCCTATACCTTTGTCCTGTGTGCCCATTGTGAACATATAGATTTGGATTATTCTATTTTTCCTATGAAAACTATACGAACTTCCAAGAAATTTACTAGTCTAACAATGTCCATCCATTGTCGTAGCTGGACGTGGAGAATCATGCTATAGTGTTAGAAGAATTTGGTAGAAAAGTTGACATAATAACTCGTAGTATTATTTTTGTTTTATAATCATGGATGTTCGACTAATCTCACGGGACCCTAAAGTTTACAGTCAGTATTTACTTTAGTGGTCATGAGGAGACTCGTACTGATAGCCATTGGGGAGCAAACTCAATGTCTGACTAATTGAGCAACATCTCCTAATTAATAACTCGTGGTATTATATATCGAGAGTAGAGTCAACTTTTTCATTTAATCATCTTTTGATACCATTTTAACTGTCAGTGCATGTGATAATTCCTTATGATAAGTGACATACTCCGTACATGAATCATATGAGACAAACGTTGTTTCCAATCCCAATCGTGCCGCCATGTGAAATAGAGGAAAACCTACCCAACACTACCGATAGGCGTGGCAAGTGTTCACGTGTCCCGTAGGGACGGTTTTATTCCTATTCGCTACCCATAGTCGGCAAGTTGTTAACCTCCCACTTTTTCTCCCTCCATGTGTCTAACGTACAGGAAAAAAGAATGTACGGCATCCTGACGTCACATATGACATATGGGAACTATATATATATATACACTTCGCTACACGCAAACCAAGGAATTAGGCCAACACAACCTACTCTGTTTCTAACTTCACAAATTTTGTTCTCTCTAATGGAATGGACACGAGGTCCCATCATAGGCAGGGGCTCCTCCGCCACAGTCTCCGTCGCCACCACTTCCACCGGCGATCTTTTCGCCGTGAAGTCCACCGAACTTTCTTCTTCTAGCTTTTTGCAAAAAGAGCAATCTATAATTTCACAACTCAGCTCTCCTTGTGTTATCAGGTGTTTAGGTTCTCAAATTACTTGTGAGGAAGAAAATAAACCTATTTACAATCTTTTTTTAGAGTACGTTCCCGGCGGAGCATTATCCGATGAAGTCAGAAAGCAGGGGGGTTCGTTAGATGAGTCTATGATTCAATTCTATGCACATCAAATGATACGAGGATTGGATTATCTTCATCTGAATGGAGTAGTGCATGGAGACATCAAGGGTCAGAATATTTTGATTGGAAAAGATGGTCTCAAAATTGCAGATTTTGGTTGTGCTAAATTGATACAAGAAGATAATGATGCCATTGCCGGAAAATCAAGATTTTCTGGTACACCGGCGTACATGGCACCAGAGGTTGCCCGTGGTGAAGAACAAGGATTCCCGGCTGATATTTGGGCTCTGGGATGCACAGTTATCGAAATGGCCACCGGATGCACTCCATGGCCGGAGATTCATGATCCGGTATCAGCTATGTACAAGATTGGATATTCCGGTGAGGTACCGGAATTTCCAAGGTGGTTGTCCAATAAGACTAAGGACTTCTTAAGCAAGTGCTTAATACGAGATGCAAAACTCCGGTGGACAGCGAAAGAACTTCTTGAACACTCATTTTTCCGTGGATTTGTAAATAATTGTGGGGAATTCAAAAGGGAATCTCCGACAGGTGTATTGGATCAAGGCTTTTGGGATTCATTTGAGACACCGGAATATTCTTCCAGGTATGAGCCCGTGCTCGCTTCATCTTCTTACTCACCGGCGGAAAGAATCAGCTGTTTGATAAGAGATGCTTCAAATTTACCAAATTGGGCAGAGGAAGAAGACTGGATTACAGTCAGGGGAATTGACTTTGAAGAAAATCTTGAACTTCAAGAGAACAGCTGCAGTTCCATTCAAGATTATGATGAAGAATTGATTTTTAATGAAGAATTTTTTGTATTTATTAATGTTAGTGAAGAGGAATTTCAAATCTCAATTGCCATTACAGATTATGATATTAGCATTATTGATATTCTTAGCTATGAAAGTATTAAAGATGTGTATGTATCAAGAATTCTTGATTTTGACATTATTAGTAAAACTATCTTTTTTGGTACAGACAGAGACAATCCTCTTCCCCCCCTTGTATATATTTTTAACTAATCATCTAATTCATTATACTATCCAACATGTCTTACCAAGTACTAAAACTTTAAATCGATAAGTACGATGGAAATTCTTTATTTTTTTTATATTTGTTCCGAGGGCCGTCGAATTTTCGTAATTGAAAAACGGAACTAGCTTGTCTAAAAGGTTGAAATTGTTTAAAAAATAAAAATTATCAATTTCATATTTGTATGTAATTTTTTTCTGTTGTTTTTGTTAATATTAGTCGCTAGGAGTTCCTTCTAGATTTTCTTCTAAACAGGTTGGTGAAGCGAAGAAAAAGTTGACTTTCGACAAAGTCAACTTTTTCTATGTTTAGACTTTCCATGTAAACCTAATAAAATTTACTATTTAAAAAAGTCAAAACTTATTCCATGAATCATACTTTAGGTGTGAGTCTAGAATACATCGTGTAAGGACTTGAAGGGTCAACTTTTTAATATCCTTTTACCTATTGTTAATTAGAAAAGTTTGTCGGCAACTTGAAGATTAAAGTCAACCTGCAAATTAGTATTCTTGAAAAAGTTGATTTTGTCGATGAAATTTAGTGGCTCTAGCTTAGGTTCAACCAATTCATTAGGTGAAGAGGCAAGAACAAGGCATTTATAAAATCTTTGCAATGTTGAATTGTATGATAAGGATGCAACAATTTTGCTCATAGATTTAAACTCGACCTAATCCAATACCTAACAAAGGTCTCATCAAGGGAGAGGTAGGTAGTTTAAGCACAACTAAACCCTAGTGAAAGTCGAAGTCGAAGTTCTTTTATGTATTTATAGACTGGTTGAATAAAACGTTTCGATGAGATGATTTCATAACCTTGATAGTAAATCAAATCGAGCTGTGGATTTTCTTGAAAATGGGAAGACAACTTCTTGAAGAGAGAGATGTCCATGAACCAGGTGAATAGCATACGTAAGCATATTGTATTTAATAAAGGATGAAGAAGATTCGTATGTATATTACCAAAAAACAATTACGAAACTAGAATTGCATGTTAAGAGTGAAATAAAAACGTTAGCTTTTGAAAAGACATATACTATCTCGTACTAGATTTATGTTTTGGTCCTTTAAAGTGGCATGTCCCTATTGAGAAGTGAACGCATTAAATACGTACATACATCATATTCCATAAAATGAACTAATATTCTTATCTAGAAATACAAGAATGAGAAAAGTATGTTTCTTAAGTCTAACATGAAATAGTTCTAATTTCTAGAATGTTTCCGGCTCGCCGGTCTACTCAAATCCGGTCAAAAGTGAACAAGTTTGAACCAATAATGGTGCAAAACCTATGCACTTAGCATCTTGTTCACACGTAGATTTTCAACTGACTTCAGCGATGACTTCACCTCGTTAGTATTGACCTCTTCACCACCACATTTAGTGGCCATAAGGATTGATCTCTGTTCAATCTCATTTTTAATATATACTTTAAAAATATCTAAACAAGGTGGCGGATGTGCGCATATTCGCTATCAAATTCTGCACTGTAATTTGTCCAAATTCATATTATTAACTACACATTTTTTATTATTTATTAAATATTTATTTTATTGACTTGCCTGTGTTCGAGTTGGCTTAATTAACCATAATTAATAAATACTACATATGTCAATTTAATATTAAGCCATTGTTTGGCAATGATTAAAATTCATATTTTAATATAAATCAAAGTCGACAATTAATTTTAACCATATATTTATGGGACTCATAACTTTTCAACCACACATTTCATCAATTTGTATTAAAATCTACTAAAAATCTGATTTTAATCTCCACCAAACAATGACTATATTTCATACTCCAAGAATACTAGAAATTCTCTTAAGCCTCGTATCCTTGCCTACCCTGACGCATAGTACCCTTAAAAAATTGAAATGTTATTTTAAATACTAAAAATTTGAAAATCACCTTTCAATACCCAACAAAATTGGAAATCACCTCTTAATTTTCCTCATTTTTTTTTTTTTTTGAATATAATCTTCGTTTTAAAGTTTGGCTCAGTTTGTCTAAAATTATTAATAACTTTTTAAAAAAGAATAGTACTGAATTCCACGAAATGTTTGAATAATAAAAATGTACAAAATATCTGAAATATGATATATTTTGATGAAATTAATGTATGATTTTGCCTGAATTATAAAATGAAGTAATTAATAACTTTTTAGGAAACACGAACACAAGCTAAACTACATTTCTACGAGACGCAAAAAGGGTGAGTGCCATGTAATTGTTAAGTGAAAGTACACAAAAAGGTTCTTCAAATTTTATTGGCTCATGTTTGTGTTCTTTTTGTCAACTCCCAAATTTGGTCTATTATAGTTCAATTTAGGCCCACTTTTAGTATGGGCCAGTAATAAATCCGTCCATTACTTCCAATCCAACTCAAAACGCAGCAGTACAAAACATTTTGAGATTTACAGTTGCAGGGGTTTTATATTCTACAAGCCAAACTCAGAGCTTTATTGCACAGACTCTAGGATCAAAATGGAGGCGGCAACATTCACTTCGGCTACACAGATTGCAACCATACGATTATCTTATTCTTCACCGTCCTCACTTTGCTCCTCTGGTTCTCGCTTTCTACCGTTCTTACGGCGTAGTTCTCACAATTTGAAACCTTCAAAAGGCTTCTCAATTCGCGCCTCTTCTTCCGTTGAAGATGACTCTGGTATAAATGTAGGAATATGTAATCATGTGCAATGTATCAATTGATATGTATAAATGCACGGAACAAAAGGCTTATTTCTTTGTTAAGACTTGAGATTTCATGCTTTGGTTGTTATTTTTAGTTGTCATTGTTTGCTTTGAACTTTCTGGTTTGATTGTTGACAGTGGTGACGCTGCTTGATTACGGAGCTGGGAATGTGCGCAGTGTCAGAAATGCAATTCGGTTTCTTGGCTTTGACATCAAAGATGTAATTTTTAATTTAATTTAACTCTACGTACTTTCTTTTTTAATTCTGATTTTTGGATAATTATCGTAGTGACAAGTTTATTGTCCATATAAATTGCTTTTTGAAGAACTGAAAATTGACTTCTTCTTCTTTCTTTTCTTTGTTTCTTTCTTTTTTGTAAAAATATAATAAGACAGTGGAGTTTATTAAAATTGAAACTTAAAGCACAATCGTATTTTGTTAAAGGTACAAACACCCGAAGACATCATGAATGCCAAACGCCTCATTTTTCCTGGGGTAGGTGCATTTGCTGCTGCCATGGATGTGCTAAACAAGAAGGGGTAAGCTTCGCAAAAGATATCATCTAAATTCCATGATATGCATTTCAAAAAGATAACTCGGGCGTGTCTTTTATAGATATTCAACCAATCTTTTGCATTTAATTTTAAAAATAATGTTTGTTGCAATTTTTTTACTGAATCGTCTATAGCACTAAATCACTGATTCAGTCCTGTCTGTAATTGATTCAGTTTATCATATATTTTGGCAAGCATATGGATTAATTTTCTCAAATCACTGTGACATATTCCTTTCTGCAAATAAATTAAGATCTCCAAAAAGTTATTGTGTAAAGTATTCTGTAGAATGGCTGAAGTGCTTTGTGCGTACATCGAGCAAGATCGTCCATTTTTAGGCATTTGTCTTGGACTGCAATTATTATTTGAATCAAGTGAGGAAAATGGACCAGGTAATCACTTGGCAGATTATTTATTCTATTCTTTTTTTTTTTTCTAGCTAGAGTTCATCGCATTAAAGCTTCCTTTGAGGTTAGGGTCCACTTAACAAATTGTTCAGCCCCTAGTCCTACTGGATTTTTGGAGTATAATATTCAAGCGGAGAAGGGAGCCTTACGCTAGCTGGAGTGTTGCAATGCTCGAAGTATAATTTCTAAAATTTGGAATTGAGTCAAACCAGCCCTTTCTTTTGCTTTTCTTTTTAAATCAATTTGAGACATGTGAGATGCATTGTATAGATGGTGTTAAATTAAGCACAAACTGTGTGTTTGTTAACTATCTCATGCCTAACATCATAAGGGTTTTCATTACCCTTAAGTTGGTACTAGTCCCTTTTAAGAGGAGGTGCATGGACCTATAAAGACAATACGTGTAACCATTGGTAGGTAGTGTTGGAGGGTCCTATAAGTCTCATCTTTTCGTAACCAAGAAACCATTCTGACTGGGTCAGAATTTTTTAGAATATGTTCTAGATTCATTCTAATCCAGGATCCGTTTTGCTGAATAAGTATACTATAACCTGGACGTTTAGGGCCTATCTGATAGAATTTCCTAGATTTTGTTCTCATTTACTGTTTTTTGATATTAATGAGAATTGGTTTTGACAATGGAATTGGTTTTTTCTGAATAGAATAGACGCATATATATATATATATATTCTCACGTCATATTCTAGGGTATATTCAAATTAGCCAACATTGCAATAGGTGAAACTTAAAATGTTGTGCAATACACAGATCTTTAGAAGTGTGGAACTAATCCCTGATTGTAGGTGAAATTCCAGAACCCAAAATTACCAACTTTGAGTCCAATGTTGACAAATAGAAAAGGGAATTTAACTTTCAACCATATATTATCTTCTATTAGGGAAGGGGGTGGGTGTAGGAGATTGGGGTTGGAGAGAAGAGTGTCATATATGGTATTGGGGACTTAGTTGCTACAAAAGCAAAGGACCACGTGAGCACTATGGAATGCATCGGTGGTGGACAAAGATGTACCTTGGTGATGATAGAAACCTGGGCAAGATGATGATATCTTTCTGTTTCTTGAAATGGCAAAAATGAAGAACTCGAGAAAATGCAACAATGCTGACACAGGGATCGATAGTATGACAAAAAGGGGAAAGAAAATGTTTTCAAATTACTCCCAAATAGGTGCTTACATCCACACACTCACATACTTTTAGCAGAAGTTCTTGATTTGATTCTGGACGATGATTAGCATCAGAGAAATATTATTATGCTTAGCTTTTATTTTATTTATGGAGTGTGCCATTGGGGTTTACGAAGTCTATATTTCATTTTGAAAAGATTCCCACTTTTTTTCTCTTTTAGGAGTCAGAAGTTCTTGATTAATCGAAGTAATAAAAATTCGATGATGTGAACTTACTTTTAGATATTCTGTAGTTTCTATAAGAATCACTCCTTGATTTTCTATCATTCTAAACAAACAGAATTCATTTTTGTGGCTTATGACTTTTTCAAATTAATTTCTGGCCATGATAAATATTTTTTGTATTGGTACCTTTAGATAGACTATATTTTCTTGGTAATTCCTATATCTTCTCATTGAAGCTGAATTTTACCGTTCGCGTGTTACTCAGTAAAAGGACTTGGTTTAATTCCTGGAGTAGTTGGACGTTTTGACTCGTCAAATGATTTCAGAGTACCTCATATCGGCTGGAATGCTCTCCAAATAAGAAAGGACTCCCAGATTTTGGATGATATCGGAAATCATCATGTCTATTTTGTGCATTCTTACCGTGCAATGCCAGTAAACTTTCTTTCTTGTTTCTATTCCACTTCTACCCTCCCCTGTTTATGGTTTCAATTTTTTTATATCTTGTTTACATTTTATTTAAAGCCACCATTTCCTTATCGTTTTTCTATGTAGTCAGATGATAATAAAGAATGGATATCGTCTACTTGCAATTATGGTGAGAACTTCATAGCCTCCGTTAGAAGGGGAAATGTCCATGCTGTTCAGTTCCACCCAGAGAAGAGTGGAGGTAAGCTGCAATGAGTATAGATTTGAAGAATGAAACAACTTTACTTTCTCATATATTAGCCCTTCGGAGAGCACAAGAAGGAAAAGTGGACTCTGCTATATAATGCCCTTGTTCGGTAGGGATTAAAATCAATTTTTTAGTAGATTTTGATAAAAGTTAATGAAATGTGTGGTTGAAAAGTTGTGGGTCCTATGAAATATGTGGTTAAAATTAAATGTTGAATTTGACTTTGGATTTTAATCCAAACCAAACGAGGGGAATGTTTCCTTTTTCTGTATCACTGAACACTGTATTTTGTTGCAAATATGCATCTATCAGTTCTTACTTTTTGTTGAGACTAAATATATTTTCTTAGAGGTTTATGTTCTTGAAAATGACTCTACAGATGTTGGTCTTTCTATTTTGAGAAGATTCTTGTATCAAAAATGTGAAACAACGAAGGTATACTTCAGGCCTGTAAATTTTGTTATGTTTCTTACTCATTTCACTAAAGCATCTAACAATCTGAATCGTCATGTGAAGACAGAAGCTGTCAGTCCAGAGGAAGGCTTCTGAACTTGCGAAAAGGGTGAGTTCCCTAGTCAGATTGATTTATTGTATGGTAATTTCTTGTCAGTTCACTAATATAGTATATGATGTCATCCCAAGAGGTAAGATTCTTTCCACTTTATTTTATCTGCTGTTCCAGCGAAAAGAAACTACTTCCTTTTACCAACTATTGCATGATTTAACAACTGTTCAGGTCATTGCTTGTCTTGATGTAAGAACAAATGACAACGGTGACCTTGTTGTAACCAAAGGAGACCNTGTTCCAGCGAAAAGAAACTACTTCCTTTTACCAACTATTGCATGATTTAACAACTGTTCAGGTCATTGCTTGTCTTGATGTAAGAACAAATGACAACGGTGACCTTGTTGTAACCAAAGGAGACCAGTATGATGTGAGAGAGCACACCAAAGAGAATGAGGTATAACCTGGAGCAATTTATAATAGATGGATTTTTATGCGTACTTTCAATGTTCCTCTTGCAACATTTCTCATGTTTTTATGCTTTAGGTTCGGGTGTCAATGTGCGTTAAGGGACTTGGGGGTTTCATGAATCTGTGCTTATCTGTGAGAGATTGATCTATAAAATTATGCACAGATTGTTGATATGCTCTCTCTCTCTCTTAAATTCGAGGCTGGACTGTGCGAATCACTTTGGAATCTACTTCGTGGACCCTCCCCCCCCCCCCCCCCCCCCCCCCCTCCCCCCCCC
>CAIGRO010090646.1:0-19472 GCA_903798355.1 Fraxinus baroniana | reverse complement strand
AGAAAACTTACCAGGAGGTCACCCATCATGGAATTGTTCCAAGCCAAGCACGCTTAACTGTGGAGTTTCCAACGATGGACTTTCGGAAAAGAAGGTACACCTTGTTGGTATGAGTAGTACCTATCAAATCTCTTAAACTTTCCTGGTTGGGGGTATTACAAATTGAAGAAAATTGAAGAATCTGTATGCTTTAGCCTACCTCCGAGTCCTTATCTTCTGGTACTCGAGTACGGGGGCTTCGACTGTTAGATCCCTCATGAACTCCTGCCTTGTTGATCTCGCAACTTCGCCATCTTTATGACCTCATAGCATTTATCCATATCGTGGTCCCTGCTACAATGAATTTTATAATATTTTAACTTACAATTATTAGGGGATGGATGTACTTCACTTGCCACATGAAAAGGGGTTGGATTTTTATTGTGGACATCCAACTGAAGGAAGTCTCCATAAGTAATCTATTTTATAAGGCATCCATCACCTTCTCTTCTGAAAACGTTTCACATGCGATCAATTATGTACTGAAATGTGTGAAGTAACTCTCTAGGAACTCTCCTTCATCATGTCACATTTGACTAAGCCTCATGGCTATGGCTTGTCCTATTCGACTTCCTGCGAATGCCTCTTATAGGGCTTACTTTAACTACGACCAGCTATGGATTGAACCTAATGGCAATTTACTATACCATCGCTTGGCCGATCCATCTAAAGTTAGATGGAAAACTTAACATTTAATGGCAAGACTGGACTTCTTTAATTGCATTTGTATCTATATTTATACAAATGGTACATCGGATCTCCCTTCTCCCTATATTTTTCCATGATTGGATGGGTGAACTTGTCCAGGATCAACTCGTCCTTGATTTCCCTATAGAATGAGAGGTGTTCATCATCGTCATCCTGCTCATACAGCCTAGTAGGCCACTCTTCATATTTATCATTTTAAGGAGTATTGTTGGAAGTGTTGAAGAGGCTTTCGACTTGTCACCATCACGTCAGCTATTCTTTAGATCCTAAGGGGTGACTTTTTTCTAGAAACCTCTCCTTAGCAGGCCTACTCTTGAGATGCAATTTGAGCGGTCTTTTTAGTGTGCTATCACAAGTCTTCCATGCCTACACATGGGTGCTGTCAAGGAAAGCACTATTGGTAGGATTCGTTTCATTTTTTTCCAACTTCCCCAATACGCTTGTTTTTGTAGTATTTTCTAGTTTCGCTTATAGAAAAGCATTATTTGCCATCAGCACTTTCAAACTTTCTGCCGTCTCTTGAGTAGTTTTTGCAATAGATTCTTTTGTAAGCGACAACACTGTGTTGGTAAAATGTGAGCCTGCATTTTTACCGATGTTTCCTCTATCCCTTAGGATTGACATCACTATTTGGTGGAAGTTGATGTCCTCTCTGACTTTTACCTCTGATACCTTTACCATTTCAAGTTTTCTTCAAGTGGACTCATGATCCTAAATTTTCAAAGAATTCGAACTTTTTTCAGACGAGATCAGATTTCGTGGTTTACTTTGCTCAAGTTTCCTAAAGATGATACCAATTTGTAGAAGATACAAATTGAACTAAAGGACTTTATTGATGAAAAACAATTACAATCGAAGATCAATGTAAATACAATCAACAAATCCTCACCTAACTATGGTTTTCACCTCTTAAATTCACTAGTCTAGGTACTCCAACTAGAACAAGAGAAGAAATAGCTATTTGAGAGGGAGATAATTGAATTGATGCCTTTTTTTTTAAATGGAAATGAGGTATTTATAGATTTTCCTTCAAGCGTCAAAATAATTTTGTCAGTTTTGGAAAATGATAGGTGGCAGACCTTTATTGGCTATCGTGTATCTGATTTAGTTAAGAATCACTCTTCTTTCATCTTGTACATGTGCTTCTAGTTGACAGCTTGTAGCCAACCTAGATATGGGGAATGATTTGCGACCTTTATGCAAGCCTTCTTCTTTTTTGATTTCTTCGAATCATTTTATACTTCGTCGACAATCTGCTTATGCTTGCGGATTGTACTTAGGAGGTTAACACATGTTATATAAGTGTGGAAAAAGTTTGGGAAGGGATGTGATTAAGGGTGCGAAAAAAATGAATGAAAGTAAACTAGGCAAAAACAAAACTCAAGAACAGATTTTGTCCAATTTACCAGCTTTCATAGTATCAAACTTTAAGCGTTCACTAGTCACCTCTAATGCTTGAAAAAATGATTTGAATGAGTGTTAGGTCATTAGTGATACAATTAGATTATGTCTACATTCACCGGATAGAAAAATACTGGGACTTATGGAGTTGTTTCGGCATACAGTTGATAACTTGAAGTTCTAATGTTATCAAGATTATTTTCGGCATTAAAGGTCGTAGTACGAGATCGTGCGTGTGTTAAGCTTATCAATTCGGGGACCGTGTTTGATATTAGATAATATCTATGACTTTTAAATGAAAAGAGACTTGAATTACACCCAGTAGAAAGCACAAACACAAAGGCGAAAGCTAAGTAAAAAATTATTTACAACAAAGATATAAAAATATAGTATTGGTTGAAATATTTTCTATTGATCATTGTCGCAACTTTTATATTACTTTGATAATGAACTTATTGTATATCTTATATTGTATATGACAGGAAGGTGGTCCACTCGACTTTGTCGATATCATATTAGGTATTTGATTATGGGTTATTGATATTGCCTAGAGCTCAATCTGGTGCATAGTAGTCCAATGAGTGAAAATATTTCAAATGAAATTATCTCGAGTTTACATTGATGAATATTTGAATATAATGCATTTCCTGTATGATATTTTCAAAGGAAAAGGAATGGACACGTATTCATATTCATGGCATGCATGAAATTTACTTATTGGACATTAGCTTATGTAGTTTTTCATTGTAGATGAGTTTGGTGAACTCGAAGGTCCATAGATGATATGGCTAACTTTTAAAGCACTTACATGATTTTGAAGGTCGATGTACATGGATGATGACACAGAGGTTTTTTTTTTGTGGATTGTTGTTTTGGTTTTACAGTTTTTTATATTATATTTTTTTAGAATACTGAATTGTGTATATATATTAGTAAATACTTGTGTAGTCTTAATTAATATAAATATGGTCGTATAACTCTTTTATCTTGATGTACTATATGAAGGTTGCATGTGATGCCATGTCCAATGATGAATGTTATGTGGCATTCTATCAAGCCGTACGTACAAAATCCCAGTACATACAGAAAGTCCTTTCATTTGTGCATCTATTAATGAGAATCTCATCATGTGCGTTTCACTATCCCAATTCTGAGACATTCATGAACGACCTCGAGCGTAGACTTGGAAATCCAATAATATCCCACCTAGTATACTTTTGGAAAATTTCGATTTGTAAACTTTATACTCTTTTGTATAATACATAGTACATATTTTGTTGGGTTAAGTTGAAGTTTTCTGTGTGAGACATATTGCTTACTCTCATAACAACTTTTCAAAGAGTAAATAAGTTTTCTATCTTAATAATTTGGTTTTCACCATAGTTTCTATCCATCTTTAATGATTTCTACGTAAATCCTTGTATTTTTGTTATTAACCTAGATTTCCTACAATCTATATTTAAGTGAATGTTAAATTTAGATGATCCCAAGGATGGATCTATAAATTTGTGTATATTTCAAAAATATCTATATGTGATAACTGTAATTTTACACTTATTAAGATCATCAAAATGTAACAAATTATGACATAAATAATAGTAATACCAGCAAGCTAAAGAAAAAAAGAACAGAGGAAAATAGAGGAACAGGAGATCAACAAGTTTGATATTTCAACTGAGTTCTTATTACTTGATAAGAAAACTTTAAAATAGAGAATGAAAGAAACTGAATGTGCTGGCTGTTTATTACAGTAGCTTACAAGAGCTATTTATAGTGAGAAATTCTCCCAAAATTTCTCAACTAAACAAACTGAAAATTTAACGTATTCCTATCCTTATTCACCAAACAAGAGACCAATTCCACTATAACTGACTCCCAAAATTATTGAAAAACAATTGACTCATTCAACATTAGAAATGGCAGCAGTAAGTTGCACTAATTTGTAACACTCCCCCTTAGTGCAAACTTACTCTCAATTACACCAAGAGCTTTGCAAAATACTTCAAATTTAGCTTTTGCAAGTGCTTTAGTAAAGATATCAGCCACTTGGTCTTCAGTTCGCATCTTCTGTAGCTCAATGTCTTGAGTTAATACCTTCTCTTGAACAAAATGGAAATCAGTTTCAATGTGTTTTGTATGTGCATGAAACATTTGATTTCTAGCAAGCTTTATTGCACTTTCATTATCACAATAAATGGGAATTGAGTAGTTGAAAGTAGAAACCATTTCTTGAATGAGCCTCTTAAGCCAAAGAAATTCTTGAGTTACTTCACAGCTTGAAAGAGCTACATTAGTTTGCTTTTTGCTATACCATGAAATTGCAGCTGAACCTATAGTAAAATAAAAACCTGTTGTGGAGTGTCTGTCCCTCACATCGCCAGCCCAATCTGCATCTACAAAACCACTCAAGAAAAATGACATATGCTGATTGTACATCAATCCATAACTTAGCGTCCCTTTTACATAACGAAGAATTCTCTTTGCTGCAATTAAATGACCCTCACATGGATTTTCCATAAACTTTGAAATGACTCCAACAGAATATACAATATCAGGTCTTGTGATAGTTAAATAAAATAACTACCAACAATTTGTCGAAAAGGTGTTGCATCTTCCAGTGGCTTTCCTTCATTTATAGATAACTTCAGGAAATGTTCCATTGGAGTGGACATTTCTTTGGACTCCTCCATACAAAAATGAGTTAATAATCTTGTTGCATATCCTTTTTGAAAGACAAAATAACCATATGATTTTTCAATTTCCAGGCCAAGAAAATAGCTAGCTTTACCCAAACTCTTCATTTCAAAACGAGTTGACAGGGCATCTTGAAGACGGGTTATTTCAACATTGTTATCTCTAGTAATGATCATATCATCCATATAAAGAAGCAACATGATGCACATTGTAGATGGTTTTCTAATAAATAAGCTTGGATCTGCATTAGAATACTTAAGCCCACAAAAATCAAGATATTGAGCAATCTTACCGTACCAAGCACGTGGAGCTTGCTTGAAGCCATACAAGGCCTTCTTGAGCCGGCACACATGACTAGGAGATTCCTTAGAGATAAATCCTTGTGGCTGCTTCATAAAGATATCACGATCTAGCTCTCCATATAGGAATGCATTCTTCACATCTAGTTGCCATAATTTCCAACCTTTGTAAGCAGCCAATGAAATAATTGTTCGAACTTTCACCATTCTAGCAACAGAACTGAAAGTCTCCTCATAGTCTAGTCCATATTGTTGAGAGAAACCACAAGCAACAAGACGAGCTTTATACCTGTCGACAATACCATCAGCCATTTTCTTCAATTTGTAAACCCATTTACAAGTAACTAATTCAACATTCTTTAGCTTTGGAACAAGCTCCCATGTACAGTTCTTGTTTAGAGCTGATATTTCCTCCCGCATTGCTTCTTTCCATTTAGAAATACCTTTAGTTTCATTGTAAGACTTGGGTTCATTATCACATGAATCTTCCATCAGAAAACAGGACCCAACAGAGCAATGACTTAACTCAACTTCATAGTCAGTTAAATAATTAGGTTGCTTTCTTTGTCTAGAGGACCTCCAAATAGCAGTCCCTATAATCTCATCTTGCTGAATATTTGCTCCAAAAAGAGTAGTATTGTTTCCCCTTTCGCTAGATGCATCATCACCAAAGAAAGGCAAAAGATCAATTGTACCTCTATTTGTATCTGCATCAATCTGATGTGATGAAACTTCGTCAAAACACCACATCACGAGAAACAACAACTTTCTTTGTTTTTGGATCCATACATCTCCATCCTTTCCTATGAGTGTCATAACCAACAAAAATACAACGCTTTGCCCTTGGGTCAAGTTTAGTCCGATGAGTTTTGAAACATGGACGTAAAAAATTGAGCCAAAGACTCGAAAGTAACTCACATTGGGTTTGTGGTGGTATAGTGCTTTAAAGGGAGATGATTTTGTCCTGGCCACGGAGGTAGATGATTTATGACATGACAAGCTGATTGAATAGCTGCTGCCCATAGCTCTCTAGGAAGGTTCTTTGCATGTAACCATGACAAGCACATATATATGAGATGTTCCAACTTGCGCTCAGCAAATCCATTTTGCTATAGAGTTTCTGGACAAGTCATTTGACACCGAATGCCATGTTCTCCGAAATAATTTAGCAAATGATCAGACATGTATTCTCCTCCATTGTCTGTGCGTAGACACTTTATTGGCAGCCTAAATTCTTTCTCCACCTGCTCCTTGAACTGAATAAACTTGTAGAAAGTTTCACTTTTTTGTTCCAAGAAAAATACCCAAGGGAACTGAGAGAAATCATCCACAAGAACAATTACATAATGAAAACCATTGTAACTGGGTATTCTAGTTGGCCCCATCAGATCTGAATGTACCAGCTATAGGGCAGCAGTAGCTCTATTCTTTGAATACGAGAAAAGAAGATGATGTGATTTTTCATATTGGCAACCAGGACAAACCACATCTTGATGAATTTCTTTAAAGAGAGAAACTCCATCAAGAAGTTTCTTTATATAGATTTTCTGTAGCAATGGATAACCAACATGGCCTAACCGAGCATGACAAAGTGTCGCACTTGCATTCTGACCTATCTTTTCCACATATACATCACTTGCAGACAATACATATAGTGAATCTTTTCTTTTTCCAGCAAATAAAACATCAGCTTGAAGGTGTTTATGTTGGAAATAATTTTCACATCATCTGGACCAAAAATAACATACATGACATAATCAGCAATATGAGAAACTGAAGCGAGATTCTTCTTTAAGCCTGGAACATGATAAACATCTTCGAGAGAAACGCCACCAATATTGGAAATATCTTTCTGGACATTGAAATGTCCTTTCACGACAGGATGTAATGAATTATCAGCCGTAACAATAGCTCTTTTTCCATAATAGGACGAACATCAGAGAGTAAGGAATCATTTCCCATTGCATGATGAGAGCAACCAAAATCAACAATCCAATCCTTTCTATATTCTATGGAAGCATTAGTATATGGTTCTGCATTGGTTTGTTGCACAACAGAATTCACAATAATAGGTTGATCAACAGCTTCAATGGATAAGCATTGCTCTTACTTGAGTTGTTCAAACTCACTAGTTTTATGTGCGACATTTGCTCCTGTGAGATTTACACGACATTTTTGTTTAATATTGCCTGATTTTCGTCACTGATTATACACCACCTTCACACGATAATTGCGCTTTAAGTGTCCCAGCTTTCCACATCTATAGCAGCTTTTTGAATTGCCTCTGGATTGCCTTTCAGTTTTGGATTGCTTGCTGTCACCTGAAGGATGCTTGGAGAAATAATTGCTTCTTGCTTTGTCTTTTGTATAAAGAACATCCTCCACTTATGATGGAGATTGCTTGTTTCTGCTACCCATTTGTTTCACCAATGCTTCTTGATTTGAGAGCAGATTCTCCAACTCAATGATGGTGGGTTGATTTGCCCACCCTCGTATCGAAAAAATAAAGGGCATAAACTCTTTTCTCAGTCCACGAATGAGATAAAGATGCAAACGAGCATCACTTACAGGTTCCTCCGTATCCGATTCTGAAATATCAGAACACAAGGTTTTAAGTTTCAAAAGATTTTCTGAAATCGAAAATTTACCTTGAGTCATCCCAGCAAGTTCATTCTCTAAAAACTGTAGCCTCATCTTGTTCTTTTGAGTGAACAGCTTCTCAAGTGTCTTCCATGCTTTCTTTAGCGACTTCTCATCACAAACATGCTTGATGTACTCCTTACTGATCGATGTTCGTAAAGAAAATAAAGCTTTGCCACACTTTATCTTGCATTTCCTCCTCAACCCGACATTCTGTGGCATATCTTCTAGAATTACATCATCCCTAGAAATAAGTTCCCACAAATCCTGCCCTTGTAGATAAGCTTCCATGCATAGCTTCCAGTAACTATAATTGTTACCAAGAAGTTTGTCTACAGAGACACTGCTTCCACTGTTCATCTTATTTGAGTAATAAAATCAAACACTTAATAGTCGGTTCTGATACCATGTAACAAATTATGACAGAAATAATAGTAATATTAGAGAAGTTGAAGAAACAAAAAGAATAGAGGAAAATATAGGAACAATAGATCAACAAGTTTGATATTTCAACTGAATTCTTATTACTTGAAAAAAAAAAACTTAAAAACAGAGAATGAAAGACACTGAACTTGCTGGCTGCTAATTGCAGTAGCTTACAAGAGCTATTTATAGTGAGAAATTCTCCCAAAATTTCTCAACTAGACAAACTGAAAACTTAATGTGTTCCTAAACTTATTCACCAAACAAGAGACCAATTCCGCTATAAACAACTCCTAAAATTATTGAAAAACAATTGACTCATTCAACATTAGAAATGGCAGCAGTAAGTTGCACTAATTTGTGACACATTTGGGAGCATTTTTATTGAATTTATACTTAATTTTATTTGTATATTGATTGTTTTTAGGAGAAAGTCGATGTTTTATAGGGAAAATGAGCAAAAAGTAGATATATGAAAATGACTTAAATCAAGCAAATTATGGTAGATGGAACCCAAGCTTTAAGATTTGGAATATGAAGGACTTCCAACACAATTAGGAAAGGACTTGAAATGCATAGATAAAAGAATACAGAGACTGCATGGAAAAAACTTGCAATTCCTGCAGGTGCATAAATAATACCATGAGATGCTACTATTATACATGTGCATAGCTATTATTATACATGTGTGATTCATGATGTTACCGAGCAACAAATATTTTGTTCCCTTTTCCAAGTTGGATGCTTCTTGGAAAGTAACTGAAACAAGATTTTAGCCTATATACTATGGAGGTAATTTCATTAATCTTCATCTTGAAACTAGGAGAAGAGAGCTACAAAGAGAAAAAATACAAAACACATAATACTGTCAAGATTCAGGGCTCGAGATTGAAGATTTCAAGTAAAAAGATAGGGATTTCTTGGAAGCTCTATTGAATGAATTCAAAAGAAACGAAAATTCATCTTTAACATTCTCTTTTGTAATTTGATATTTGGGTTATGAATACTAATTGAATGTGTTTTTGTATTATTAACATGATAGGTTAAACACTTTGTGTCTAGGGTTATGATGTAAATCATTAATGATGTGTTTAATTCAAAGACTTCTTTTAATTCTCAATTTGTGTTTGATTGATTTATGTGAATGCTTTAATTAATGTTTGAAAGAATAATCAACCTTTAAGCATATTTTTATTTTTGGGACGTTCAAAGTAGTTGTTGTTTATAACTGGTAATAAAATAAATTTGTAGACATTAGAGATAATTGCTTGTGTTTTGCGCAATCCATTTTAATGATCTAGCAAATAATGTATTTTTAAATAATCAGATTTGAGATAGGAATATTTTGGCTCGCATATAAAAATAAGTTTAACTCTACTCGAGAGAGATTGTTATATAACATATGATTATTGATTGTCAATCTAAGCATAAATTGTATTAAAAAGATAGAAGTTGAGAATTATGATGGATACTAACGGCGAAGTCGAATTCCTAGCAAACTCTTCTAGATCAATCTCTTTTCTCTTAGTTTTCTTTTGCATTTAGATGGTTAGTAGTAATATAATTACTTAGAGTCATAGCTATTCAAGTTCAACTACTAATTGTTTGTTTTTCATTTTTAAGCTCGAATTTGGGTTTTTTTTCTTTGATACCCAACAAGTTCGGGCTATGATGTTCGTATAGTTAAGTGTTTAATTTCATAGGCTTCAACCTAGGATTGAAATAGGTGATTAATACCACGAGACAAGATCCAAAATTAGGAGCTAAATCCAATCACTTTGTGATGGCCCATTTATTGTTACCCAAATTCTTTCCCTAAACCTATATATGGCTTGTATTATTTGCTTGTTAAAATTGTGGCACACTAGAGTTGCTATAGAAATAAAAACAGACTGCCATTTTGTTGTTCATTGTAAGCTTTTGCTTGATGTCTTCCTTCTTTCTCCTTTTTTGTGAGTTGTAGCCATTGTCACATTCCTTTGTTGGACAAGCTTTTGTGGAATTAAGTCCTTTGTGAGCTAGGAAACAAGAGGCAACATAAGTATTTTGGGTTTGAGTTTCAACTATTGGAGTAACGTCGTAGTCGATCAAATTGAGTCTGCTTTGCATCGTTATTAAAGATCGCTTGGGATATTTTGATCGATAATTCGTATCAGAGCGAAGCTTTGTACAAAGCAGCAGAAAACATATCAAAAATAGTTGAAATTCATGAACCTATATCTACCATACCATTTTTCGGCCAATCCAGAAGTCAGGAGGAAAAACAAAGACCATATTTCGACTCTAGAAGACGAGGTGCACCTTCTTGATCGGTGTATCGAGGCAAACAGATGGCGGTGCGTAAAGTCCATGTGCAACAATAGCGGCCATACGTGAGTGCACTTGGGATAAAATCCACTAACGATCTTTGAAGATCGAATCTTCCTGGTTGTTCGGTAGACCTATAGGTGGTGTTTGTTTTATATTGTGAGCAATACATTGATTTTGGATAGTTTTTCCCTTGGTTATTCAGTTATCGATTCTTGTTGCTTCATTACCTAAATTGTTGAAAGTTTTAGGGCGAATAGTGGTGGTCCTAAAGTTATAAGTCTGCATCTCTCATTAAAATTTACATATTGGTGCACTCGGTATCGTGTTCTTTCTCTATTATTGTTGGGGTAGCCATTTACTTTTTGCATTAGAAGTCATCGTGTAAAGTGATATTAGGTTTGGGGTTATCGAGTGAGGCAACCATTCTCTGTTGCTAGACCTAGGTTACTATTTGCTAATTTGTGTGCTAAATTCTTCGTGAGTTTTATATATTAATTTCTACGTGAACTTAATATATTGTGCTTTAGGTTTTTATTTTTTTATTTTGTTGCATTGATTATTATATAAGAATTATCACATAGATTTTGCCCGTTTGACCATTCCCTTGATTTAAGATCGCGGATCTCACGAAACTCTGAGAATATAGAATGGTATATATTGTGACATTATAAAAGTTTGATGGGCTATTCAATTGATTCGTGCCTCTACTTTTCTTGTGGTTGTCGTTTGTTTCAACTCTATGTTTTGTGCATTTTTTAGGTAAAAATGAAAACACGTTATGAGTTGGGTATTTTTTATGGCAAAGGTGATTTTTTAGCTTAGCAACAAAAAAATGAAAAGTATTCTTATTCAACAAAAAGTTTCTAAAGCAATTTATAGCAACTTTCTTGCAACTTTGATTGAAGATGAGAAAAAGGAAAGGGGTGAATTGGTTTTTACTTTTATTATTATACACTTTTCTGATATGGATCTAAGAAAAGTTGATAAACACGATTTTACACAAAAGCTTTGGAGGAAATTCGAGGATATTTATTTATTAAAATTCACTCCAAATTTTATTTTTCTGTTTAATTTTTTTTTTTTCAGTTTCAAAATTGACTATAAAGATTTGGATAACAATCTGGATGCTTTTAACAAATTTGTTCAAAATATTTCTAATAGTGGACAAAAAGTGTCTGGGCAATATAAGACTATTATCTTGTTGAATGCTATCTCTGATGCTTATAAAAATGTGAAAAATGTTATTAAGTATGAAAGAGACATTTTAACACCTGATAATGTCATTGACCCTTTAAGAAGTAAGGATGTGAAGTTGAGAGCTAAAAAACAAGGAAGAAGTAGTGATGAGGTTCACATGATGAGAGGTAGACCTCAAGCTTGGCATGGTGGGAATCGAAAAAATTAAGACAGTGGTGACTCAAGTGATGAGGGTAGTAAAGAGAAGGGTAGAAGTTGGGACATGTCAAAGTCAAGAACGACTGATAAGTGATGTTATAGCTACGGTAAATGTGGATACATTATAAGAGACTGTCTTAAAAAGAAAAAAAATAGAACAAGAAGGTGAGAGGTGAGGTGAATGTTGCCACTAAGTTTAGTTATAACCCGAATGAGGTTTATCGATAATAAACTCTCCCGTGGTTGCTCTTTCATTTGTATCTATGTAAATTTCCATTTACAACAATGGGTTTTGGTGCATGGTTTATGTTACATTATTTTTGGTGTGTACATTTAAATAACTTTAAAAGTTATCATGTTAATATGTGTATCGTGTTGCGTGCATAGTAGTCGGGTTTTCTATCATTAGGTTGACACTAGGTGTGTCATCACTTTAGTAGGTGCATTTACATAAATGTGTTAATTGGTAATATGGAATATAGATTCGTGAAGGTGCATTGGTGACATATACAAGAGAAATGGCATTTGGATCACAACAGATGATGTGATTAAATGTTTGGAATCCTCTATCTGTTAGAATGTTGAACGGGTAGAGTGAGAGAGTAACACTCCTATCATCTCTATTAGGTAGAGACCCATTATTTACCTAAATAGATAGATGTGAGGTAGTGATAGAGAAATAACCCATTGACTCAAGATCTTTAGTAGTTTATTAGTTAGACATGAGGAGTGACCAATCTTGTAACCATTGCTGTCAATGAGAAGAGAGACGTGTTCTCGAGATACGAGCTACACGGAATGGGGTAGAATAATTGTGGTGGGATCGTCTCTTAGGTTAATTTATGCATTGGTTGCATATATTGACCATTTATTTGATTAACTTGGTGCCATTTTGATGTTCTCTTGTGTGTTAAACATGTTATAAAGTTTTGTGTATTATCATATGGTGTGTTTTCATTGCTTATTTTATAAATTGATTGAACACTGCATATATTTGATTGTACTTGAGCTTGACTTTAGCTCTTTGGTGAGTACATGTAGTAGGTATAGTATATATTTCGGGTCCAAGACACTGGTAAGGTTTGTAATTTTCAATTTTATTGGAAACTTTGATTAGTCAATTGCTAACTTAGTTTGTTTGTTTGCAGGTTTGTTGGGTATAAATGCGGAGATTTGTTAGGTTTTTTGTTGATACCCAACTAGTTCGGGCTTTGATATTTGTATCGGTAAATGTTTAATTTCATAGGCTCCTGCCCAGTGTTTTGTGAGTAATACCACAAGATGCGACCTAAAATTAGGAGCTAAACCCAATTACTAGTGATAGCCCATTAGTACTTTGTTTGGCCCATTTGTTGTTATGCTAATTCTAGCCCTAAACCTATATATAGAGTTATAGACTGCCCCTTGCTTATCAAAATTGTGGCACACATTAGTTGCAATAGAGAGAAAAAGAGGCTTTTCTTGTTTTTTGTGAACTTTTTCTTTGTGTCTTTCCGAGTGAATTGGTTATTAAAATTTTTCATTAATAACTCAAGTTTTAATAAAATAAGCGAGCAAATTAAAGAAGACAACTAAAAACAAATAAGCAAGTAAGTGAAACAACGTAATTTGCGCAAAGTAAAAGCGTTAAGTAAAAGGGATAGAGAGTGCAGACATTATAGTTATGGAGGTTCGATCCAATGCAATGATCTACGTCCTCCATTACCAAGCTCTCCGGCACAAGCAATGCCTTTTTCACTATGTTGATTGACTTATGGTACAATCAAACCCTTTACAATGTTTCCAATGACTTAAAATTAAGGAGCAATAATCCTTTACAATATTGAGCTTTTCGGGACCTCAACTCAACCCACAATTCAAAATGAGTTTACAAGTGAAATTTCCTCTTCTTAGTAAATGATAAATATAAGGTTAAGTATAAGAAGAGAAGTAGGCAAACACTTTAATGGATAGCAATGAATGAAGCNCGTCTCGTCTTAATAAATGATGAATACAAGGGTAAATATAAGAAGAGACATAGGCAAACATTTTAAGGGATAGCAATGAATGAAGCTCAAGAGTTAGGTGTGTGAATCTTTGATATATAAAATGATTTTCAAGAATTAATCTTGATCAAAGAATTTTCAAGAGCAAAGTGATTTGATAATAAATGATATTCTCGATCAATATTAGCTCAAGGAGTATCAAATTGAATGTTCAAAAGTTGTTTTTCAAAGGGTAGGTGAGTTGATTTTTATAGTAGTTGAAAAACGCCAAATTTTCTGCCCAATCGGACGACCATCCAGACGTCCGGTTCAAAACTAGATGACCCAAACTAGCCGTTGAAGACCTGTGTCAGAGTGGTCAAAAAATTGACCGTTGCGGCAAACCGGACGTTCGGATGACTAGAGATGGTCTGGTTCATTTTTCTTGTTTTGTTTGCAATCAATAATTATTTTATATGATGTTTTTACTCTATTTTTCAAAGTAAGTTTTGATAATTTTCAAAAATAGGTTGAAAAACTTCCCTTTAAAAAATAATTTTGTGCAAACATTTTCATGACTTAAATTTTGTCTTGTAAGAGAACACCATTACTTGAGTTTACAAAGTGTCATCACCAAGAATTAAAGTGTTTTAACTTTACAACCAAGCCAAAAGAAATTAAGTTTCAAAGTCTTCGATTAATTTGATGCGAGTGTCGCAAAGCTTGTCTCCATGGGTGCTCGATTGATCTTCATTTGGGCTTCCTTGATTGATAGTTTCTCGTTCAATGATTTTGACTCAAGTTTTGCCAACAAGTAATCAATTTAAAGATTGAATTAGAGATAAACATAAATTTTTTGTTATAATCAAAACATACGATTTGACCATAGGTCAATAATATTCCCCTTTTTGATTATAACGAACAATAGAGGATTTGTAATAGAAATAGTACTTCATATAATTTACACAATTCAAACATTTATAGTTTTGTTCCCCCTATGTTTATAGATCAAGAATTCATCATTTCTTATTCACATTAAGCATGCAAATCATCATTGAAATCATGGAGAATATAATTCAAACCATCGTTATGCAAATCATCAAATCATCTCATATGTTTCCCCCCTTTTGGCATAAACAAAAAGAATAGATCATAGAGAAGTATAAGCAAAACATAACGGAATGAAATCTTAAAAGCATGGAGAATATAATTCAAACCGAAATATTTAGCAACATGAGATAAATGTAGAGAAAAAATATCCAAAGTAAAAACAAAGAAGGATAAATGAATGATGATAACCCGAAAACGATCAAGAACTAAGACTCTGAAGGAGGAGGAGGAAACTAGACATAGAAGTGAGCATAGAAGGCATTTTGCTGAGCTTGAATGGTTTCTTGTTGAGCGAGCACTCGATGAAGCATTCCGCCAAGACCATCAACCGCGGATGCAAGAGAATCAATGTGACCATTCAACATGTTATAGTGATACTCAGTGAATGTGAAGCCACTGGACGAAGAATGAGTACTTGGAGCATGTTGTGGAGCGGGTGGTATATTGGTATCTTCATCTTCATTTTCATGACCGTCAAAGAGTAGAGTCAATGGACCTGAGGTGGGGTCGAACCCTTTCATGTGTACCACCCATTGAACGTGTTCTTTTACTATTTTCATATGTTTTAAGTGTTTGAATGTTGATGGTGTCAGTGGGTTTTGCCGAGATGTATGCTTCATCATCTAATGCAACATGAAAAATGTTTGAAAACTTTAGTAAGAAGCATGCCATATGGTAGGGCCTTGATAGCTCATGTGGAGTGCACAAGTTTCATGAGGCCTATTGCAATGGTTGGAAAATTAAGTTTCCTACCGATAAGAAGGGAATCGAGAAGGAAGAGATCAAAAGAGCTGAGTTTATCTCAATGGCCTTTCCGGGGAAGAATAACATTTGCAATAATGTTGTTTAATACCTTGCATGGAAGAGATAATTGATGTGTACTAACTTTTGTGATATTTTCAAAATTCTTCCCGATGACACGACGACAAGCCTCGGTAGGGACATAACCGTCGAGCTCATGATGAGTTTTGTGTAAAAAGATTCGAGTGATACATTCTTCAAGTTCCAAGAGGTCTTGAATGAGTACTCAGTTTATAACAACACGTTTATTTTTAATTAAACAAGAAATTTCATTTGAATGTGAAATTGCCATGCTATGATAAAACTCTTGCATAAGACGTGGGTATGCATTCTCTTCTAATGTGGCAATTGAAATCCAACCTATGTTTTCAAATATTTCCTCAATATGAAATGCATGTGCTTCAATAGTAAAATAGGTAAAATCAATGTTGTTACCAATTAGAATAGGTGATTTTACAAAATGGTTAACCAGCACCTCGGGTTCCAAATCCATCTCTACGTCGGAAGAAGGTGGAGGAGAGCGTTGTACCATGCTCTTGAGGCATTTTTATTTACTTCTAGAGCTTTCCATGAGTGAAAAATGAAGGTGTGTGCTGTCTATCTAGGGCTCGAGCATTTGGGTAAAAATGAAGATTTGGATATGGAAAGTGAGATTTTGTGAAGAACTAAGATGTAAAAGTGATGGGTTTTGTGAAAAATAGGTGTAATTGAAGTTTTGAGGTGTGAAAATGGTTTATGGAGAAGAGAATTAGGAAGATAAATTGTTGTAGAAGGTGAAAGAATAAAGAAAAAATGGACCTGAGTCGTGATTTAAAATCGCACAGGGGCTGAACCGGACGTCTACTTTTGATCCGGACGTCCGTTTCCTCATCCGGATCACCTAAAGTTGGAAATGAAGCATATACAAGGAACATATAAGAGCACATAATTTTAATCATACACTTCATTTTCATCGATTATGCCTAAACCTCTTCTAATGAAGGTAAATGGTCGAGTGCAAGAGGTTTGGTGAAGATGTCGGCCAAATGATTTTCAATATCGACAAACTCTAACATGATGTCACTCTTCTGAACATGATCTCTAAGAAAATGATGTCTAATTTCAATATGCTTAGTTCAAGAGTACAAAATGGGATTTTTGGACAAGTTGATTGCATTAGTATTATCACACATAATAGGAATATGATAGTAACATAAATGAAAATCATTAAGAGTTTGTTTCATCCATAGCACTTGTGCACAACAACTTTCGGCTGAGATATATTTGGCCTCGGCCATACATAATGCCACAAAATTTTGTTTCTTGCTAAACCACAATACTAGAACAAAACCAAGAAAGTGACAAGCCCCGCTAGTACTTTTTTGATCAATTTGACATCCGCCCCAATCGGCATCCGAATAGCTAAGTAGGTCAATGTGAGTATTTTTAGAATACTAAAGTCCTAAGGTCCGAGTCCCACCAAGATACCTAAATATTCTTTTTAGGGCTATAAGATGGGATTCCTTAGGATTTGATTGAAATCTAGCACATAAACATACACTAAACATAGTATCGAGTCTACAAGCGATTAAGTAAAGAAAGGATCCGATCATATCTCAATATTTAATGATGTCAATGGAAATACCATGATCGCCTTTGTCAAGCTTTATGGATATGCTCATCGGAGTTTTCATTGGCTTTAAATCATTCACATCGAACCTCTTCAACATGTCTAATATGTACTTACTTTGATTTATGAATATGCCATCATGTGTTTGTTTAATTTGAAAGTCTGAGAAAGAACTTAAGTTCTCCAATCATGCTCATTTCAAATTCTATGCTCATGATTTTCGAAAATTCTTCACAAAGATGAATATTTGTCGTCCCAAAAATAATGTTATTTACATAAATTTGAATAATAAGTATATATTCTTTATAGATTTTAATAAAAATAGTAGTATCCGCCTTTCCAATTGAGAAATTATTTGAGAGTAGAAATTTGCTTAACCGTTCATACCAAACTCTAAGAGCTTGTTTTAGACTGTAAAGAGCTTTTCTTAGTTTATAAACATGATTTGGAAAACTGTGATTTGTAAAGTCGGGTGGTTGTTCGACAAACACTTCTTCTTGAATATATCCATTTAAAAATGCACTTTTAACATCTATTTGATAAAGAGTAAAATTTTTATGACATTCAAATTTAAGAAGCATGCGAATAGATTCTAACCTAGCAACTGGTGCAAATGTTCATTCATAATCAACGCCTTCTTCTTGATTGTAACCTTGGGCACTAACCTAGCCTTGTTACGCATAATAGTCCCATTTTCATCTCATTTGTTTCTAAAGACGCATTTAGTACCAATTACGGTTTGATTATTTGACCCCGCAACTAAATTCCAAACATGATTTCTTTTGAATTGATTTAATTCTTCTTGCATTGCTAGAATTCAAAATTCATCAAACTGGGCTTCTTTGANGCCTTGTTACGCATAATAGTCCCATTTTCATCTCATTTGTTTCTAAAGACCCATTTAGTACCAATTACGGTTTGATTATGTGGTCTAGCAACTAAATTCCAAACATGGTTTCTTTCGAATTGATTTAGTTCTTCTTGCATTGCTAGAATCTAAAACTCATCAAACTCGGCTTCTTTAAAATTTTTAGGTTCAATTTGTGAGATGAGCACAACTACCAAGATGATTTTTAAAAGAAGTTCGAGTAGTGATACATTTTGATGGATTAGAAGTGTCAAGACGGACGGCCTGTCAGACCCGTGAAAATTGGCTTGGATCGACCCGGGACCGTGGGCCGACCCGTGACCCAAGCAGGCGGTTCACGGGTCAAGGAGGTGTGACCCACGAGCTTCATGGGTTGCACCTTCACGGGCCGCGGTTAACTGTGGCCCGTGAAAAAAATTTAAATATTATAGTTAAGTATGTGCCAACCTAGTTGGGATGTACTTAAACTGTAAATTATAGTAAAAGTAGGTACCAGCCTAGTGGAGATGCACTTATTATGCTATAAATATTTGATAATAGTAATTAGAAATGCATTTAGTTGTTATTTGTTTAAATTAAATTTAACTCTGTAAAGTTATAAATAATTCATGTAATATTAAATTTGAATTCTATGTAAATATTTCCTGGTATAAATATGAATTTATCATTTTGTTCAATTCTTAGTTTACATTTAACAAAAAAAATATTTTCTACTATAAATATGAAAAATTNCAAAGTTATAAATAATTCATGTAACATTAAATTTGAATTCTATGTAAATATTTCCTGGTATAAATATGAATTTATCATTTTGTTCAATTCTTATTTTACATTTAACAAAAAAAATATTTTCTACTATAAATATGAAAAATTCTTATTTTTATAATTTTATTTATATAACCATACAGGTCAAATCGGAACAAATTGCGATCCGTGACTTGCATGGGCTTAACCTGAATGGGTCAGTGGGTGAGCCAGAGTTGTGGTCCAAAATTGTAGGTCGACCGGGAACCGGCCCGGAACCCGTAGCGGGTGGACTTTTTTTCTTTTTTTTTTTCATGCGAGCCGTTACCGGACTCATATGTTGGCGGGCCAACCCGACCCGGACCACCCGGATTGAAACCTCTATGATGGATCACCTATTATTAACTCCTTTGGATGAGTGGAAACAAATTTCCATTCCTTTGGTAATGTGGGATCACTTTGTGCTT
>CAIGRO010090644.1:0-10485 GCA_903798355.1 Fraxinus baroniana | reverse complement strand
TTGACATTTGTGCTTGTGCATTTGCGGAGACGAAGGCAAAATTGGAAAGAAAAGGAAAAGTCATCTTGTGTACAGTAACAAGTCACGTTTGAGTAAGATAATATTAATTGAGACAATAACTTTTGAACCTACAATAGTCTAGGGATAATGAAAAAATTCGACAAACTCGATACCCATTTAATCGGTATTTGGATCGGGACGAATACGGGTAAAATACAGATGATATTGCCCCCAAACAAGTTCTAAGTACCCGATCATCTTTTATGTTAAGAAAAGAAAAGATCACTTGCAAGAAAAAAAAGTAATTTAGATATTATAAAAAAATAAAAAAATAAAAAAAATAAAAAAAAAAATCTTTTGAATTCAAATATTTTAAAATAGATGACAAAAAAAGATGAAATTGTAACCAATTCTTGAGTGAAATCTAGTTGGCGTAACTCTTCTAGGAAGAGATCATTACATTTTCTTAAACAAAATAGGAAAAAAAATTTATCAAGTTTACGAGCTTGGTATCAATAAATACATATATGGTTGAAGTTTATTCCTACAGTTTCTATAGTATAATTTCCTCATTCGAACAATTTGCAATTACTTNGGCGTAACTCTTCTAGGAAGAGATCATTACATTTTCTTAAACAAAATAGGAAAAAAAAATTATCAAGTTTACGAGCTTGGTATCAATAAATACATATATGGTTGAAGTTTATTCCTACAGTTTCTATAGTATAATTTCCTCATTCGAACAATTTGCAATTACTTGTATTGACCTCAAAAAATGGATCCGACGTGGCCAACAGAAGAAGGTCTTCAAGTCAACTCCACCCTGCACACATGGCACAATGTCAGTCACTCGAGGCCTTTCTCGGAGGGGTTGGGAGCGACCGCGAGCACTTCGACGGTCAAGTCAGTTTTAGATTCAACCGGAGAATAGTTCGCCGGCGGTGAAACACTCGTCGGGAAGTGGTTGACAAAATGTAAAAATGAGGTACCAATGTATGAGGGAGAGAAAGATAATACCAAAGTTTACAATAGAGTGGGAATTAATGAGATTCGAATCCTTCTTCTGGCACAAAGAGGGGGTATTTATACTAAGGATGGGAAGAGGAGGGCGGTTGGATAAGGAGGCACGTGTCGTCGGATTCCCCAGGCTCGTCCCATCCTAGGTATCAATCCATCAGTCCTTAGGCTGGCGGCATTAAATGTTTCTGGCTAAAGCGGCTGATTTGACCGTTTGGGTCCTGCCACATGTCCCGTCAGTCAGTGACTTGACTTAAGAAAGATTGTGCAAGGGATCTCTGCCGGGGCGAGGTAAAGCAAATGTGGCAGGGCAGTAGCGGAGTACAAGCCTTTGCATCCGCGCTGTCGCAGATGTTCGCCCCTGATGTAATCACTTCGGTTAGTGCAATCAGTTTGTTCCATTCGTAATCGCTTCGATAGGCAGTGGCATGACCTGGGCCTCCCTCAGAGACACGTGGAGGGTGAAGCGACGGGTCTGTTCTGACTCGTAACAACTTGCATTTGCAAATTTTCGGAATGGATTTAAACAACGTAACAAAATGATCAATAGGGTCAAAATTTTAATTCGAGGCTACTAATTTCATGATGTGTCCTTAAGAAAATTTGCTCCCTTCTAGTTACTTATAAAAAATAAGCTATCGACTTTCAGGATAAAACGATATTTGTCTACTACGAAAGGAGCACAACAATATACAGCTTTGTTCATACTAAAAATATGCGTTTATTAAGTTGGTTAACAAAAATCTGTTATGTCGGTCAATGACAAAAAAATTCAAAGAAACAAGTCAAAGGTTGGCATTTATATTACTGTTAGAAATAATTTCGCTATATGCCCATGATTAGTTATAATTTGGCCCCAAAAGCATATATGTAAGACATTGATGCAACAACACTCATACATGTGTCACGTCAAGCCGGATAGATAGTGGCGCGCTTGCATATGAGTTTAGGACCGAACCCGATTTATTCGTCGAACATAATTATCAAACAGTGCCTTTCATTCATCAAACATAATTACTCATTGTATATGGTACAGAATGTCAATCCATTCCTGATTTATTCATCAAACATAATTATCAAACAGTTCCTTTTATTATAAGGTTCGTAGCTGCTGAAAAGGCTTCTTCATCGACAATGCTATCCCATTAGCTAGACATGAAAGGGCAGCCAGAAAGCGTCGCCACTGTTGAATCATCCGAGGTTTTTCCCTTAATCAAACCGGCCAACAGTTCTCCACGGTCACAGAAGAACTCCACCTTCACAACCTTGGAGTTTTCATCCAACTGTTTTAGCACATCAAAGAATGTGTTTAGTACTTAGTAGTCGACAAAACAACGGAATAATATTATTTCGCCTTACCTAACAAGGCAAAAAATGTGTAGCATACCATGCTAGACTATATACTAAAATAGATTTTCTTTCCAATTCATCGAATCAAGCAAAACCGAAACAAATTTAGTGTGTTGTATTGGATTATAAGACAATAAAATCCAACAAGTCCTCGGAACCTTAAAAATGTTAAGCAGCATAGGGCTCGGCAGTAAAAAAAAAATTCTTCCTGGATGCTATCCAGTGGAGGTACCTCAGTGAAGAAATACTTAAAAGGATATTAGTTAAAGATGAAGCTCAAGTGGAGGTACCTCAAAAATGGCCATCCCAAAAAATTCCACTTTTTCTCCAGTAGGAGCATGCCCTTTAAAAGGGCCCTCCATGAAACCCCAATGCCTGAATTTGTACACAATTTTAGGAGGTCCTGAATACACTTCAAGAATCTCCAACGCAAATCCACGTGAGAATGTTGTTTTGAAAAGTGTTTGCGATGAATCAGCTGTTTCCTCCTCAGGATCATAGAACCTCAAAGGTGATGGCAAGGATGTCTGAAGAAACACATTGTAGCTTCCCCCAACCTTAATAATTTCTTCCAATGTCAAAAACTTTCTACCTGTTTAAGATGTTAATTAAATGCATTTCCTTGACAAAATCTCCTTCTACCGGAAATTTATATATTAATCGGGAGTCACATCCAGAAGCGACTTAACTAATTTGAGGGCCTCTAAGGGAGCCTTTTAGAAGAAGAAAACAGAGAGACAGTAAACTAGAATGGAAGTACATAAATTTTGAGGGCCTTACGGACGAAGCTTTTTTAAGATTACAAGTTGGTCAAATTTCATTTTTAACCACACATTTCGTCGAATGCATAACATTTATTCACTTTTAACTTGCATTTCTTGGAACCCACCAGCTTATAATTTCTAAAAGCATTGTCAAAAAGGGGAGGTTAATTCGTCTTTAACCGGACCAAGTTTTCGTTCTTTTTTTTTAATCTAAATGAGCAATGTCTGATAAAATGTCATGAGAATGATGTCTCTATTTTTTTAATATTGCTTTTGCCCATGTTACACCAGATTCAACTTCCCTCCCTAACGTGTACTCGTGAATTGCCATATTAAAAAAAAATCTCGCCCTCGTTGTAGTTCTAAGGAAAACATACCATTGACACCAAGTTTGAATTTCTTTGCATCAAGGGTCTTGTACTGATTTGGATCTGCCTTGTGTACCAGTTCCATTTCCCATGTCTTCACAAGCCTCTGCACTTTCTCTTCAGGTGATCCTTCAGCCCATATCTACCATAGACGTATCCATTAGTGTTACAATTAATACAAAATCTGAATAAAATAAAAAAATAAAAATAGAAAGTTAACCAAAAGGGTTTTGCATGATCGATGTATAGAAACGGATTATCTATATTCATATCGAAAAATAAGCTTTTTCCACGAATCATGCATATTACGACAGAGTCAACCTGCATCAGAAACTAATATTTATAGGTAATAAATCGAAAATAAAGGTCGAAAATCGCATACATTAGTTCTCCCTTCTTCAAAGAGCTTATTTACAGCATCATAGTCTGGAGGACCAAAATTCCATTTGGTGTTCTTGATATCCTCTTCAGTCAAGTAATCCCTGTACTTGTCTCCAGTTGCAGCAGAAGTTGCCATAGTTTCACTGAATTTAGAAGTTCTTGGAACTGAAATTTTAAGCTTGATGAGGATGAACTCCCATTGATTGATCCTTATATAGCAAAAAGTTTTCACAGGTCAACAAAATAATGATCAGTAAAGTTCTATCTCGTTCATTTTAATAGTAGCATTAGCACCTCACCAAATAGGATTTGTTCTTTTCTTCTTGACTTTTCCTTTATCTATTGTCATTAGTGGAGGAGCCATGTGTTTGGCACCCCCCTCTCCCCCCCTTTTTCCCCTTCCCAATCCAAATTTTGTCATCTCACACCTCTTTGCCAAATAAATATTTTCAACGAGTTACCCTGGCGATTGAAAAAACATAGCTCGAAAATAAGTCAAAAATTAATATAAAGTTAGAAATTATCATTCAATGGTTTTTCAATCTCAAAAATGTATTGTAAAGTTTGTCGTGAATATTTCGAAATCGTTCCAAGAACCTACCTCTGAGTAAAGAATTAAAGTATAAGAGATTGAATTATTAAATTCATTTTTAATAGTCAACTTTGGCTTAATCATTATTTTGAACTTGTCATTAGTCGATTTCCAAATCAATATATACATTTTTCAGAAGTCTCCAAGAAAATTCGAACAGTACCAATAACCAACCTCGACTTTGAAAACTTGTGATGGGACAAAGTTATGTTACTTTTCAATTCCTTTGAAATTACTTTTCAACAATTTTGGTCTCCTGCACGCAGGAGATAAAAAAATATTTTTTATTTCTGTGTCAACTCAGGCAGAACAAAACTTTTTTTTTTTGTATTTTTTTTAAAATTAAGGTTATGTTATCGTATATATAATAGATAAAATTAGGAAATAGATTTTGATAATGCCACTAGTTGTGTCAAGCTTATTTTTAAATCTACTATCCTTTCCAATTTCAATCAAGTTTGAATCAGTATATGAAACAATGGCAAAGCCCCCGACGGGGATCGACCTCCTGATCAGGTCGCGAGGGTCGAGGGGGCTCGGGAGTAACACCCCCGAAAGGAATTTTGATTTTCATATATATATGGAATTGAATATTTGCTAATGCATTTAAATTAAATTATTAATAAGTGAAATTGTATTTATAGTTTGTGTGAAATGTAAATAAGTAGAATTATTATAAAAAATAAGAAACAAAAAAGGCACGCGGAAAAAATTCTAATTTTATGTAGGTATGTTAAAAGAAAAAAAAATTGAAGCCTGCGCTCACAGAGGCACCATGTCTCCGCGTGCGGAGAAAAATAATAATAAAAAAAAAAAAATTGTGTGTCAACACATGTGAGAAAAAAAAATATTTTTTTATCTCTTGTGCACAGGAAACCAAAATTGTATTTTTTAATTCCACCAAATTTTGTTTTTTGTTGTTGAATATAAAATGTCTTCAACTAGGCTACTTCTGGTGGGTCTGTGGCTGCGGATTACGAGAAGAATATTCACCTAATATAGTCGAAATTTTCCATGTAGAAATTCATGTACTATAGCCTCCATCCCACAAATTCATAAATTGATAAAATTTCATTTTCAATCAATGGACTCACCATATATAATGATTCAATACATTAATGTGATAATTTTTTAATGTTGCGTTCATCAAATCATTAACTATCACCACATGCAATTCACATAAAACAATTATGATAGTGAGCAACTGCAAATAACATTATTATTCTATAATGAATATAGTTATATTTATTTATTGCATAGCCAGTATGCATCGCATTAATCACACAATAATGTCAGTTTTTCCTGTAGGGCTGCTTGTCTCGAGAAGCATAAGAATTAAGATGCTCTACATTTTCGGATTAAGAAGATATGAAAGCATGTTTATCTGTATAAAAAAAAATAGTGTTTCCAATGCATGAAGTGAGAGAATAAAGATCACTCGTAAGATCTTACAACCGTGAAAGTATTGGATTAAGTCCTATAATATGCACGAAAGTGCATGTAAATTTTTATTTGTATTAATTCTTCGAACTTGAATATTCATGACAAATGTACTTTCGATGAAAAAGAATTCTACACAGGATTAAATGTTGAGATTGCACAAGAGATCATCAAATGGTACAATGTCGAGCCGCTTGTGTACTATCTTACCTTCCACGCTTTCTTTGGATTGGCCTCAATTTCTCTCAGATTTACCATGTAGCCCAAGAATTTTCTTGAGGCCTCACCAAATGCGCATTTGAGAAGGTTCAGCTTCATGTGATACTTTCGCAATGTTTGGAATGCTTCGTTCAGGTGCTCAATGTGCTCCTCAGCTCGGAGGCTTTTTACTAGCATGTCATCAACATATACCTCCATTGTTTTGCCGAGTTAGCTAGCGAACATTTTGTTGACTAACCTTTGGTAAGTGGCTCCGGCGTTTTTCAGGTCAAAGGGCATTATTTTGTAGCAATAGAGCCCTCTGTCCGTGATGAAAGAGGTGTTCTCTTCATCTCCTGGGAACATTAGGATTTGATTGTAGCTCGAATAGGCGTCCATGAAGCTTAGTAGTTCGTGCCCAGCGGTTGAGTCTACTAATTGGTCGATCCGTGGGAGTGGAAAGTTGTCTTTTGGGCAAGCCTGATTGAGGTTGGAAAAATCAATACAGGCCCTCCATTTGCCGTTGTGTTTCTTCACAAGGACGGGGTTGGATATCTACTTCGGGTAGTTGGCTTCGCGGACGAAGCCGTTGCTAACTAGCTTTTCTACATCTTCTTTCAAGGCCTCATACCTTTCGAAATTCAAAGCTCCCATCTTCTGTCTATGTGGGGACAATTTGGATCGATTTTCAAGTGGTGGCAGTTGATCCTTAGGTCTATCCCCACCATGTCCTCGTGTTTCCAAGTGAAGATATCTGCTTTTCTTCGCAGGCATTCTTTTAATTCCTCATTGGTCTCTTCTTCTAACCTCCTACCGATCTATAGAACCTTTGAAACATTCAGTGGGTCTACTAGGAACGCTTCTAGCTCTTCCATTGGGGTGGTTTGAGACTCGAATTCAATTACCCTGGGATCCAACTCTTCAAGTGATATTTCGGGTCTGATATCTTTCATAACAACGTCCACCGCCAGAGGTGTCCCTTCTTCAGGGGCCTCTGACATTTCAACATCTAATACCATGTTAAACCCGTGCTTCTGCTTCTCTTAGTGAGTTGAGGTAGCATTCTCTTGATCTCGTCTGGTCGCCTTGGACAGTGGCAGTCCCTCGTTCTATTGGGAATTTCATGCAGAGGTGATGAATAGAAGTTACTGCCCATAATTCTTTCAGGGTTGGTCTTCCTAGAACTCCATGGTAAGCAGATTGGTGGTCAACAACCAAAAATTCCATGAAGTGGTGTGCTACTTGGGAGGGAGGAGGAACCCCATCTCCACATCCAGAGTAATTTTGTCTCTGGGAATAATATTATCTCCAGTGAATCCATAGAGAAGCGAAGCCATTGGTGTGAGTGCGTGGTCTACTGCCATTTTGTCGAAAGCAGAATCGAATAGTATGTTGGCTGAGCTGTCATTATCCACTAGCATGCGCTTTAGCCCTTTGCGGGCCACCACAGCTCTGACTACCAAGGCGTCGCAGTGTGGGACGTGCATACCCGCCACGTCTTCCTGGGTGAATGTGATAGGCTCCGCGGTTCTTCTCTCTGAAGATTGGCTGACTATATAGCTTGCCATATGTTGGTTTTTTGCTTCCCTGGTGTAATTCCTTTGTGCATTTTTCGTTTCGCCTCCGACATGAGGCCCACCAATTATGGTGTCGATCTCCCTTNACTAGCATGCGCTTTAGCCCTTTGCGGGCCACCACAGCTCTGACTACCAAGGCGTCGCAGTGTGGGACGTGCATACCCGCCACGTCTTCCTGGGTGAATGTGATAGGCTCCGCGGTTCTTCTCTCTGAAGATTGGCTGACTATATAGCTTGCCATATGTTGGTTTTTTGCTTCCCTGGTGTAATTCCTTTGTGCATTTTTTTATTCACCTCTTACGTGAGGCCCACCAATTATGGTGTCAATTTCTCGTATGTGTTGTGGTTTATTTGGGGCGGATGAGTCTCTTCGGGGACATTGCCCATCACGGGATCTGTCTCTATTATCGACCCTCTCATTGCGAGGCGAATATTGTCTCGTCTCTCTTCTTCGTGAGGAGGTGCACCTCGGAATGCTATTTTGATAACGATTATTCCTGGCATTATGGGGGTTGCTGGAAGGCCGGTTCGCATCCCTACAGTAGCTTGTATCATGGCCATGATACCGATGAAAGGTATAGTAAGGCCGCAGATCTTCCTGGGGCCTATTTCTAAACGCTCCGCCCAGTCCCCTATTTCTAGAGGTCGCGGGACGCCTAGTGTTCCTCGCTGGGTTACCAGCGTTTGATACATCGTTTTCGTAGGCCAAGGTAGGCACGACATTGAGTGTGGTCGTGGCCAGTGCTTGACCCGAAGTGGGAGCTACTGCATGCCCTGCCTGCGTCCATTGCTGGCCCACTATCTGGGCAGTGGGTCCTCTACCAATTCGCCTCTGAGGCGATGGGAGTCCCTGAGCAGCTCTGTTTTGGTGATCAATCATTTTTTCGTTGACAATTTTGATTTTCATCATTTCCACTAGTTCATCATATGTCAAAGGGTTTTTGCTTCGGACGTCTCTCCAGAACAAAGTGTTCGTCTTCAGGTCTCCCTTTAGAGCTGAAAAGGGTCTTTTTGTCAGTGACTTGTTCACAATAGGTTATCTCATCAGTGAAACGGGTGAGGTAGCTTTTTAGAGTTTCCCATGCTACTTGCCTCATGTCTTGTAAGCATTGCATTGGTACTTCTCCCTCCTTCCCGGAGAAATATTGGTTCAAGAAGGTCTTTTTCAGGTCGGCCAGCTTTTGATGCTAAGAAGGGCTAGTCTGTTGTACCATACCTCTGCAGCGCCGCCGAGAGTTAGGTGAAAAACTCTGCATTTCAAAGCGGAGAGCCGCCTCTCAGGCTCATCTGGATTTTATACTTGTTGAGGTGTTTCTCCAGGTCTCCCTTCCCTTCATACTTGGGAATATTTGGGGGGACGAAGTTGTGGGGCATTGGAAAAGTGCAAAGCTCCCTGGAGAAAAGAAAGTTGTCATCATCATCATCTAGTTCGTATGACCTGCACGGTTCATCAGGGTTATCTCCCTCTGTTGCTGGGAGAGGCGGGTGCTGGGAATCTTCATCCCTGTTTCCTCAATCCGTTACGTTTCGCCTCTCTCGCCTATTTCTAGGCGGAGGGGCTTGAGCTTAAGTTTGGTCTCGCACTAGCTCCTACTGGCGAGGTGTTTGATAAGTGGGATGGTTCCTATTTCTAGGTGCCCTTCCAATTCTATCAAATACACTAGCAGACCTGTAGGCTGGTCTTCAAATTTGGAGGGAATTGATCCTCCTCTGCAGGGGCGCTTTCAGCCGGGTCAACTGTATAGTTGGAAGTGTCCATCCCCACTTCTCTTTCAATGGGGGCTTCACCCTAAGGACTTAAATGGGTCCTCCTCTTGACTCCGCCTCAGCCCACTTACGGGTTGATTGCCGAGGGTTTTGTTGGGCTTGGAAGCCACCTTAGTTGTGCACTTGCATGAGGAGCTCTTGCATGACAGCGTTTTGTGCTGCCATGCTTCTCATGTTGGCGACTATTGTAGCCACTTAGGCTGTAAGTTGGGCTATTCTATTGCCTCTGCGATGCCCGTGATGGGGTCATCGATGCGTCACATTTCGAGAGATCTCTTCTTCAGAGATCTCCCTTGTTCTTCTAGGGTTTACATCTTTGTCACCGGAGCGCATGATCCGGAGCGAAAAGCCTTCGCAGAAAGCAATTGTGGCTGGTTCTTCTCCGAGAACCGAACCCATTTTCAAGGGGAAGTACCAACTAGGCCTTAGAACAAGCTTTTAAGTGGGAAAACTTCGTGGTTTAAGTGAAGTTTCCCATAGACGGCGTCAATCTGTTAACCTCAAAAAATGGATCTAACGTGATCAACAGAAGAAAGTCTTCAAGTTAACTCCACCCTGCACACGTGGCACGGCGTCAGTCACCGGAAGCCTTTTTCGGAGAGGTTGGGAGCGACCACGAGCACTCCGACGGTCAAGTCAGTTTCAAGTTCAACCGAAAGATGGTTCGTCGGCGATGTAACACTCGCTGGGAGGTGCTTGACAAAGTGTAATGAAAGGGTACCAATATATGGGGGGAGAAAAACAATACCAAAGCTTACAATATAGTTATAATGAATGGGATTCCTATCCTTCTTCTAGCATAGAGAGAGGGTATTTATACTAAGGATGGGAGGGGGAGAGCCATTGGATGAGGAGACACGTGTTGTCATATCCTCAAGGCTCGTCCCATCCTAGGTATCAATCCATCAATCCTTAGGTTGGCGGCATTAAATGTTTCTGACTGAAGCTGCTGATTTGACCGTTTAGGTCCTGCCACACGTCCCATCAGTCAGTGATTTGACTGAAGAGAGATTGAGGAAAGGATCTCTGCC
>CAIGRO010090622.1:0-20210 GCA_903798355.1 Fraxinus baroniana | reverse complement strand
CAAATTTCTTAGCATGTGATCAATTAAAAATCTGTGACCAGTAAAATTTTTCATTTGTAACTTCAAAATAATCTGTGACCGAATAATTTGATAAGCTGTGACCAAAATTAAAATTTTAACTACGTAAAAAAATATCTGTGACCTTGGAATTGGAGTAACAGTCGTCGGAAAATAGTCGTCGGAATTAAATTTGGCCGAAAAATGGTCGCCGGAGTAGTTGCCGGTAGTCGGAGTAGTCGTCGGAGAGGTGGAGGTGAGTGTGGGATGGAGTGGGGGTGGGGGTGGGAGGTCAATTATNGACCTTGGAATTGGAGTAACAGTCGTCGGAAAATAGTCGTCGGAATTAAATTTGGCCGAAAAATGGTCGCCGGAGTAGTTGCCGGTAGTCGGAGTAGTCGTCGGAGAGGTGGAGGTGAGTGTGGGATGGAGTGGGGGTGGGGGTGGGAGGTCAATTGTATTATATTACAAATAAATATTTAATTTAATAAATTAATTGTAAAATATAATTAATTATTTCAAATAAAAACCTGAGTTTTGTAAAGTTAAACCTTTGGGCCTGATTTTTGATTTCATGAAAGATAAAGCCTGATCCATGAATTTTTCCCTTAGTGTAAACGGGGTTCAAGTTCCACTTATAGTAGATGAAGATTGAGGTTAGGCCGGGTTGAGGGGTCTGCTGTATTGGGCCGCAATTATGGGCTGTTGTTAAACCTTTTTATTTTATTTTATTTTTATTTTTATGGGTAATGGGCTTATTGTGTGAAAGTTACTAGTTCAACCCTAAAATTATGTAATATGTGAATAATGCGGAATTAAAAGTAACAAGTCACTTTTTAATTGCTCTACACTTTTAGTCAATCAAATCAAATTTATCATAAGTTGAATTGCCACAATAATAATTAAAGTAATAAATAATACAATATATGTTAATGTAGAAAACCCTTAATTGAGTAAAAACTCAAGGACCAAGCTAGTAACTTCCACTATAAACAATAATAGCTTACAGTATGATCCAACCTAGAAAACACTCTAAACTCGCTGATCAAATTCCTACAATCTCCAAGACCTACTGGAATGTTCTTCACTCACATTTGCTCCGGATCTTTTGAAATTTTCTATCTCTTGTGGATCACCAAAAATACCTTATTTTTGTACTCTTCTTGTACTTGCTGTCCAATCTCTGAAAGCTATTGAAAAATTATCTTCCTGATTGTGTTTAGAAAGCGAGTGTTTTGGATTACATGAATTTGGTGTTTTTCTCCAATTTGTGGTTGATTAATCTCAATAATCAAAAGTTTAATCTCAATATTTTTATGTGTCTTGGATCTTGTGTTGATGTAATGAGGATGTAAAATAATGAACAACCACACAAAAAAACGTACTAGGTATTGCATATTTATAATAAGAGGAATTTAGGCAGTATATGATATATAGAACTCTTGAAAATAATGAATTAGAGTTTCACGTATAACATTGTCACTTGAGCGATAAGCTAGTGACAAGCAAGTAAGAGGTGTGTTGCTCGAACGATAGGCTGGCGACAATGATTCTGCTTTTTTTTGCTCCAGTATCAGTTAGGCGACAAGCTAGCGTAAATTTGACGACTTTTCTCCTTGTTCCATACTCAAACCCAAAGACTCCTAGTTCATTTATAAAATCATCTAAAAGACTCCTTGATTTTATAACTCTTTTATAATAATCATTTTATCTAAAAAATTACCAATACAACATAAATCCTAACAATCTCTCCCTTTGGCATTTTGTGACGAAACTATACAATACAAGTCAAGGATGTAAAAACAAACTATCTACCCAAAATCAAACTGAATGTTTGTCTCTTGCATTCCTTGAAACCTGTTTCTTGAAATTAACACCTCAAATACCAAGTGTAAAAGCACGTGATACATGAAATATAATAATTGAAACAGTCTATCATAAATATGCTAGTTAGATTGAGAAGTAATACTAAAGTTAATCAAAATGCCAACTGAAAATTAATATCACAAAATATCAAAACTCAAAAGAGCTAAGCAAGCATTCAAAATGATCATCTCTCCCAATACTATCATGAAATAATATCATCTCCCCACTTACTGCAAAATTTCCCTAAAATGCAGTTAAATTAGACTAAAATGCCCATCTCTATCTCTTTCCCTTTTTGTCACATTACGAAGGAAATTAGATCAACAATATACAATAACTCAAAAATGCAGATAGCATGCACAAGCATAATAAATGGTTAGTAAATTTTCTCACATATTCGGTTCAAGTCTAAATGGAGTAAATTGTACATGTGATATGATCTAGGAGTCGAGCCCGATGAAGCGAGCATAGGATGAGACCCATTGATTATCGAATGAGGCCCGATGACACGTTCGAGGGCAAAGCGGGTGAAAGAAGCGATGGATTGCTTTCTCAAGCTATGGTGGACGAAATGTCAAAGTTAACAAGTCAAGAAACAAGTTTCATGTTGAGCTCAGAAGAAGAAATCAAATGGATCAACTCGGTTAGTAGCAAATGAGCAATGTGGATGAAAATGTACATAACTTTCAGCTCGGGTGTCGAATTTTCGCCTATAAGTACAATCTGGGATCATCATGAAATTTTGCATAAGCAAAAATGGGTGTCATTTTTTACACTATGCGATCGCATTGTGTAAAATGAATGAGACCGCATACCTATCTCTCGAGACAAAATTGAAGGCTGAAAGATGAACTATGTGACTGCATTGAAATGTACTATGCGACACATAGAACATTTTCGGGGTGAAATGTTTTCTTTTCCGCTAAAGTTTCCTATTTGCATTAAAACACTATTTCTAATATGTTTGTAATCTTTTAGGAATTTATTTACATCTTAACTAGGTTTTTAGAGATTCAATATAAATAGATGTTATTCTTTTGATTGTATTAGGCAACATTATTGAGAATTAATTGAGAGTCTATTTTACTTTTAAATCTTGTTCTTCTTAGAACTTTGAGAACTTATCAAGTTAATAATATTGTGGCGCTCAACATCGAGTTGCTTGGTTGCTTGGTTCATTATTCCTGGTTCAAACTCTAAACTGGATTATTCTTTTGGCTTTCTCTGCATCGTCAATCTTTTACAGGGTTGCATAGTGATTATTGCTACATGGTTCTCATCAGTTGGTATTAGAGTACGGCTCCAAAATAATCAAGGTTATATCTTTTATTGTTTGAGTCTTGTTTTATTCTTTTTCTATTGTTCTTTTTTTTTAAGGAAGGAGGGCGGTACCTCCGATATTTTATTAATATTTTCTCACTTGTGACGGAGGAATACCGTGGTTACAGAAGATATCGAGAACATCAATAAATGAGGAAGTACTACTTCCCTTACAGTGAAAATAAAGAATAGTAGGAAAGCAGTAAAAAATGAATACTACATCCCTTACAAAAAGCATAGTTGTAAGTAGAATTAAAAGTAAAAGCAAAATACAAATAATTATGTTCTTAGGTTTTGAGTTTTGATTAAAAAAAGTACAAAAAAAGAGTCAAGTTTTTTTTGGCTATTTAAGAGTCCCAATTAATTTTCGTTTATTTCCCTGGATTTGTAGTAGAATTCTCGAGTTAAAAATATCCAAAAATTCTAATAAAACTAAATTATTATTATTATTTTCGAGAATTTCTAGCAGTTTTCAATTTCCAGTTTTTGAGTTAAAAAAAAAATGTTCAATTTCATTCCATTTTGCTTTCTTGAATTTTTCATTGGTTTCATTTATATAACTCCTCACTTCCTTCTTGTTCTTGAGTCATTTTTCATCTTTTCTTTTTTTCCTCCTATGACAATTTGTGAGCATACTTGGTTGGATCCACAGGAACACATTTTGTTGAGTTCACCTAGTTCTTTGAAGTACTTGGGGTGAAAGTATTGAGTGGTAAAAGGCAAAGCGGTGATACTAATAGAGGAAAAAAGTCACTAATTGAGTGATACATGAGTGATCATTTGTGAGGCAAGAATTCTATAGAATTATGATATCAGATATAGAGGGTTCCAATTCAATCAGGCAGTCGAATCACAATACGGCAGAATAAGGTTATTTGAAAGGGTTCTTGGGAATGTGAGTGAAAGGCTTGATAGGTTAGATACATCGGTGACAATCGAATGCAAAGAGATCGGGTAAGTGGGTAGGATGGAGGTGTATGATGATTATGAGTATGGTAGTGATATGGGTGAGGGTGCATTGATGGTTGGTGATATGGGTAGGATGAGAAATAGATGAGGTAGGTTGGAAAGAGGGAGTAGAAATAATTTTGGAGATGAAGTAGATGGGAGGCAATATTAAGATGTTAATTTCACCGTTTAAATAAAGAGTGATTCGTAGGCTTATCTAGAGTGGGAAAAGAAGGTAGAGTTGATGTTTGAGTGCCATAATTATTTGGAGGAAAAGAAAGTGAAAATAGCAGTTCTTGAATTTGTTGACTATGCCATAACTTGATGGGATCAAGTGGTTACATCAAGGAGGAGGAATCGGGAGCGGACGGTTAGTACTTAAGATGAGTTGAAGACTATCATGCAGAAGCGGTTCTTGCCTAGTCACTATTACAAGGAGCTGCATAAAAAATTACAAGGTTTATATCAGGAGTTGAAGAGTGTGGAAGACTACCATAAAGAAATCAAAATTGTGATGATCAGGGCGAATGTGGAAGAAGATCGGAAAGCTACCATGGCCTATTTCCTAAATGGGTTGAACAAAGACATTCTAATATTGTGGAGTTGTAGTACTATATGGAGATCGAAGACATGTTGCATGTGGCCATGAAGATGGAGAAACAGTTGAAGAAGAAGGGGACATCTAGGGAACCATTGGGTACTTCATGTTCTAATTTATCTTGGAAACCGAGGTGGGATAACAAAGGAGATGGAGGTATTTTGAAAAGAAGGACTAAAATGTCAAAGGGAAAAGATGATGGTACTAGCAGAACAAGCTCCAAAGCAGAGCCATAGCCAGCCAGAAATCGAGATATCAAGTGCTTGGGAACATGACACATTGCTTCTCAATGCCCAAACAAAAGGATAATGATCTTGCTCAGTGGAGAGGTGGTGAGTGACAATGATGATGATTATAAAGGCACGCCGCATTGGAGGAGGTTAGTGAAGAAAACAACTTGAAATTTGCTGTTGGAGAGTTACCAGTCACGAGGCGAGATCTCAACACTTAAATCAAGATAGATGACTTGGAGCAGTGAAGAGATATTCCATACATGATGCCACGTTAACAATAAGGTGTATAGTATGATAATTGATGGAGGAAGTTGTACTAATGTAGCTAGCACAAATCTTGTAGAAGAATTGGATTTAACTGTATTAAAACACCCTAGACCCCTATATGTTACAATGGCTAAATGAATTGGAGAAGTTAAGGTGGCTCAATGAATGTGGAAAAGTTAAGGTGAGCAGGATGGTGTTGAATTTTTCAATTGGTAGTTATCGGGATGAGATTATGAATGATGTGGTACATATGCATGCGGGACATATTTTGTTGGGTAGACTGTAGTTATCGGGATGAGATTATGTGTGATATAGTACCTATGCATGTGGGACATATTTTGTTGGGTAGACCATGACAATATGATATGAAGGTTATTCATGTTGGGTACAAGAATCGTTATAGTTTTGTTAAGGATGGGAGGTCCATTACCCTTACGTCATTAACCCTGGCACAAGTGTATAAAAACCAAATCTGATTGAGAAATGAGGAAGAAAGGATAGTGAAAGAGTTAGAGAAAATGAGAGAAATGAGATGGTAAGTATGAGAAAAAATGTTAAGGTGACTAGTAGAGAACAAAAGAGAGTGGAGCTACATAGGAGAAAAGAAAGAAGGGCGTCCGAGAGGAGAGAAAAGTCGAGAGTAAATTTCTTTGCAAAGGGGAGTGAGTTGGAAAAAGCGATAATTGAGAGGCAACAAGTTATAATGTTGGTTTATAAGAAGTCATTACCCACCCTCCCTAGTTGGGCTATCTCTTTATTGCAGGAATCTAAAGATATATTTCAGAAGGACATGCCTAGTGGATTGTCACCCATTCAAGGCATTGAGCATCAAATTGACTTCTTCCTTGGAGCTATCATTTCAAACCGGCTAGCTTATCGAAGTAACCATGATGAGACAAAGAAACTTTAGAAGCAAGTTGAGGAATTGATGAGCAAGGGATATGTGAGGGAGAGTATGAGTCCATGTGCCGTTCTAGTGCTATTTGTGCCAAAGAAAGATGGAACGTAGATGATATGTGTGAATTGCAGAGCCATCAACAACATAACGGTAAAGTATCATTACCCTGTCCCTATGTTAGATGATATGTTGAATGAATTGTATGGTGCTTGCATGTTTAGTAAAATTGATCTTAAAAGCGGATACCATGAAATTCGAATGAAGAAAGGTGAATAGTAGAAAACTGCTTTTAAAACTAAATATGGTTTGTATGAGTGGTTAATAATGCCATATGGACTCACTAATATACCGAGCACTTTCATGCGGTTGTTGAATCATGTTTTACGTGCTTTTATAAGTAAATTTGTTGTTGTGTATTTTGATGACATCTTAGTTTATAGCAAGGACATTAATGAGCATGTAGAATATGTTGGAGTGTACTTGTAGTTTTGAGAAAGGAGAAACTTTATGCTAATTTTAAGAAGTGTAATTTTGCATGGAAAATGTTGTTTTCTTAGGATTTGTAGTGGGTGCTAATGGGGTAGAAGTAGACGAAGAGAAGATAAAAGCTATTAAAGAATAGTCAACACCTAAGAGCATAATTGAAGTTAGGAGTTTTCATGATTTGACTTGTTTTTATAGGCATTTTGTAAAAGACTTTAGCACAATCATTATACCACCACAGAGATTGTTAAAATGGGTGTGGGATTTCATTAGGATGATGAGCAAGAGCATGCGTTCAATACAATTAAGGATAAGTTGTGTAAGGCACTGGTTTTAGCACTTCTTAATTTTGATAAAACTTTCGAGATTGAGTGTGATACATCGGGAATAGGTAATTGAATAGTTTTAATACAAGAATTTCAGCGAAAAGCTAAGTGGAGCAGTACTCAATTATCCCACCTATGACAAGGAGCTATATTCACTTGTTCGAGTCTTGGAGATATGACAGCACTACCCGTGGCCTAAAGTGTTTGTGATACACACGGACCATGAATAATTGAAATATTTGTGAGGTCAAGGTAAACTAAACAAAAGGCATGCAAGGTGAATAGAATTTGTGGAGACATTCCCTTATGTCATCCGGTACAAGCAAGGTAAGGAAAATGTGGTGGCAGATGCATTGTCTCGAAGGTATGTGCTACTGACTTCTCTTAATTCTAAACTGCTCAATTTTGAGCACATTAAGGATATGTATGTTAGTGATTTAGATTTCTCATATATTTATGCATCATGTAATAAATGGGCTATAGACAAGTTCCTTAAATAGGATGGATATTTGTTTTAGGAAAATAGGTTGTGTGTCCTAATTGTTCAATGTGAGAGATATTAAAGAGGGAAGTACATAGAGGTGGATTGATGGAACATTTTTATTTGCCTGAAACTAAAAATGATGTTGTGATAGTATGTAGTCGATGCATAACTTGTGAGTATGCTAAATCTAAGGTTTTACCTCAAGGTTTGTACATACCGTTACCTACGCCTAGTGAACCATGTATTGATATTTCGATGGATTTTGTTTTGGGTTTACCTAGGTCTAAGAAAGGATAAGATTCGATGTTTGTAGTGGTAGATAGATTTAGTAGCACATTTCGTAGCATATCACGATGATGCCACTAACATTGCCGAGTTATTCTTCAAGGAGATAGTGCGTTTACATGGGGTGCCTAAAAGCATAGTATTTGATGGGGATGTGAAATCTTTAAGTCATTTTTGGCGGGTTTTGTGGAGTAAGTTAGGCACTAAACTTATGTTTTCAATAGGACCATGACATAACTCTTGCGTACTGTAGTCAATAAGAATTTGAAGAGTTGGGAGGAGTGTATACCTTTCATAGAGTTTGCATATAATAGGGCCACGCATTCTACTACTTCGTTTTCACCATTTGAAGTTGTTTATGGTTTTAATCCATTGACACCTTTAGATTTAATACCTTTGCCTATGAATGAATGAGGTAACTTAGATGGTAAAAGAAAGTCCGAGTTGGTGAAGTCACTCCATGAAAAGGTAATGGCGCAAATTGAGAGTAAAAATAAACACTTTGGGTCGCAAGCAAACAAGAGTAAGCGTGACATTCGAAGTGGGAGATTGGGTTTAGGTACATTTCAAGAAGGAAAGCTTTCCAGAACAAAGGAAATCAAAGTTTGTAATCACGAGGGGATGGTCCATTTCAAAATTTTGAGAATGTCAATGACAATGCATACAAACTGGATCTTCCAAGTAAGTATAATGCTTTAGCAACTTTTAATGTGTTTGATCTCTTCCTTTTAGATACAGGTGCAGATTCGAGGTTATATTCTTTTTAAGAGGGAAGAGATGATATGATCCAGGGTCGAGCCTGACGAAGCTGAAACCAAGATGAGACACATTGACTATCGAAGGAGGCCCAATAATACGTTCGAGGGTAAAGCGGGTAGAAGAGGCGATCCGATTGCTTGCTCAAGCTATGGTAGATAAAGTGTAAAAGTTAATAAGTCATGGAACAAGTTTCATGTTGGGCTCGGGAAGAAGAAACCAAATGGACCAACTCGGTTCAAGCAGTAAACGAGTAGCGTGGATGAAAATGTGCATAATTTTTAGCTCGGGTGTCGAATTTTTGTCTATGAGTACAATCCGAAATCGTTCTCAAAATTCTACACAAGAAAAAAGGGGTTTCATTTTAATACTATGCGGTCGCATAGTGTAAAATGAATACAACAACATACCTATCTCCCGAGACAAAATTGGAGGTTGAAAGATGAACTATGCGATTGCATTGAAATGTGCTATGCGACCGCATAGTACATTTTCGGGGTGAAATTTTTCCTTTTTCGCGAAAGTTCTCTAATTGCATTAAAACACTATTTTTGATATCATTCCAATCTTGTAGGAACTTATTTACGTCCTAACTAGGTTTTTAGAGTTTCCATATAAATAGATCTTATTCTTTTCATTGTATTAGATAATATTATTAAGAATTAATCAAGAGGCCATTTTGCTTTCAAATCTTGTTCTTCTTAGAACTTTTGCGAACTTATCAAGTTAATCTTGTGACGTTCAACATCGAGTATGGATCACGCATTGCGTAATCAAGAGGTCATTCAAATTCTATTTTGTTTGGTTGCTTGGTTCATTGTTCTTGGTTCAAATTCTAACATGGATTATTCTTTTGGCTTTTTAGGGATCGTCAATCTTTTGCAGGGTTGTGTAGTGATCGTTGCTACGTGGTTCTCATCAACAAGTGACCCATGTGTGTAAAGTGCCATTAATTTCTTATGGTCAAGACTCCAAACCATAAATTTGTGAAAAGGGACATGTTAAACATCGCTGTTAAATAAGTTTATTCCCTTACTAATTTAAGTCAAACCAATAATGCATATTAAGACCTATAAATAAAGCTCATTTTTTTCATGTATATTATTCTTTTCTCCCATTACTTTGAGCATATACACATTTTTGCATAATTTATATTTTTCTTTTCAATTTTTCACATCTAACGTGCATAATTTTCTCCATTAGGTGACTAAGATGATCCTTGTAATGAGTTTTGGGTTATGAGAAACCCCTCGAGCTTAATTATTGGAATCAAATGAACTTCGAAAAAGTATAAGATGAAACATTTTTTAGGGGATGTACTAGAGCTTAGGTATGCTAAATTAAGATCAATCCATGTTCAATGTCACCGTAACAACAAATGATGGCTATCCCAAATCTCACACACGCGGTCAAGACTTAATCACAAGATCATAGTGCATACAATGTAGATGGTCTATAAAGAAATCTATACTAAGCATTCCACATTAACCTAAACAAAGTGAAGGAAAATATGCGACAACATATCAATTAAACTCATACTTGGCCGTAACACACATATTTAAGTAAATCATGTATCATATTATAATGGAAAAAAAAAATTTCTCTTTTTATTTTATTTTTCCCACTTTTTAAATATTTTTTTAGAAATAAATTACCTAAAAAGCAAAAACAAACAAAAAAAAAATGAGATCATACAATAATGAACGAATCATAATTAATAAGCACAAACATGCATAAAAAACACCAAATAGTTAGGTATACAAACGTTCGTACCTTTAAGAGCACTGTGAACAATTTCTATATTTTTTAGATAACTCTTTTTATCCTATAATTGTCTAATGGAAGACTTATTTTGAGTCAATTGTGCCATTAACTTGATCAAATGACTCACTTGATTAGTAAGGAAGTCAATTTGGTCATCAAAATCCTGACACCTACGCTTTCTATGTCCTAACTTACCACAATTGAAACAAACAGGGATAAAGCTAAGTTCAAAGTTATGTGGTCGTTAATATATATTCCTAGGTTGGTATGTCCTACACTGCTTAGTAGGCCTTTGTCATACAATACCCTTGTTCTTGAGTTCAGGATTCGAAACATACATAGGCTGGTTTGTGGCAGGGACAAAAATGATTTTGGAAGTACTAGCCATATTATAACCAGTCGTCTACTTATATCCTAGACCTCCCATGTTCCAACAAGTATATTCAACCCCAAAAGACTGTCCAGTTTTTGAGATCCACTAGAGAAAATAGGAAGTTGAGACTTGGAATATTCAAGTTTGCTTAGAAGGTTCTTAACCTGGATTTCTAATTTATCATTCTCAATTTTTAGTTCACTAACTTTCATAGAGGACTTCTCATCTTCATTTGTAAGATCCTTAATCTTAGACTCTAGGGAATGATTTATAGTCTCTAATTTATTAAGGCACAAGGTAGACTCATGAAGGTCAACGAAAAGTTTCTTTCTGACTAGCTCAAGTTCATTGACCTTCTTAAGCATGACTTTATTCACCTTCTTAATCTCAAGACTCTTTTAAATTTTTTTTTGATAAGCCTCACTAATCTCTTCCTCATTTTCATAATCTTTCTCAGATTGTTTACCACTCTCTACTTCCTCAACCTTCTCACCTTCTCATTCTCCTCATAAGTAGACATCTCACTTTGGTTATCCGAGCTAGACTTGTCATCATTGAGAGTTGCATTCATAGATTTACCTTGATTTCTCTTACCATTAGAGTACTCACTTCTATAGTGGCCAAAACCTTGACACTTATGACATCTCATAGATTTAGATCTCTTTTTGTACTCACCTCCATGTCTCTCTTTAGTCTTCTTCTTATTTCTAAGTATTTTTTTTTTAAAATTCTTCACAAACTATGCTATTTTCTCATCATTAAGTGATTCTGAATCAAAAGAATCATACTTTTCTTCCCTATCAGTGTTCAAGGCTGTAGACTTTTTCTTCTTAGGTTGAGATATGGTGAGGTCATGAGTTTGGAGAGATCCAACCAATTCTTCAATCTTAACAATGTCTAGATCCTTGCTCTTCTAGATAACTGTAACTTTAGGCCTAAATCTCTCAAGTAAGGATCTTAATATTTTTGACAATCTTATGCTCAGGAATTCTCTCAACTAGGTTAAAACTAGAATTAAATATGTCATTCAAGCTCCCATAAAAGTCGTTAAAATTCTCATCATCCTTCATCATAATTTATTCAAACCTAATGTTCAACATCTGCAACTTAGAATTGTTACAACTTGAGTTCCATCATGTGTGGTCTATAAAATATCCCTAACCTCTTAAGTAACCTCACACATAGACACACGCCTAAATTTTTCAAGTGATATAGACATAAATAGAGCATGAAGCCCTTTACTATTCCAATTACACTCATCTAAATATTTCTTGAAACTATGGTAGATGGGATAGTCCAACCATTTATTACGCTCATCCATAGATTTCAGAAATACTTTCATTATTACTTTTCAATAAGCATAGTTACTGCCATCAAAATATGGCGAAACAAACAACGAACCACTCGTCTAGAAAAACTAGGGTTAGGAATCGAATTTGGACTTCGATACTTCTTAAAATTTACTAGTTCAAGCCTAAAATCACCTAATGGGTGAATAATATGAAATTAAAATTATCAATTAACATCAACAAGTAACTTTTTAATTGTTTTATAAGTTTAGTCAATCAAGTCAATCCTATGTTGAATTGCCACAATAATAACTAAAATAATAAATAACACAAGATTTGTTGACGGAGAAACCCTTAACTTGGTAAAAATTTTAGGACCAAGCCAGTAACTTTCACTATAAATAATAAGAATTTACAGTATAATCCATCCTAGAAAACCCACTAGAAACGATGATCTAATTACTACAATCTTCATGACCCGCTAGAACATGCTCTCGTTCTTTTAGAATATTCTATCTCCTATGAATCTATAAGAACACCTTGCTCTTTTACTCTTCTTGTACTTGCGGTCCACTGCTCTCAATCTTCAGCAACCGCTGAAAGCTAAAAAATTACATTCCTGATTGTGTTTAGGAAGTTGATGTTTTAAATTATATGAATTTTGTGTTTTCCCCAACTTGTGGTTGATTGATCTCGATATTTGGATGTGTTCTTGGATTTTGGATTGATGTATGAAAACGTAAAATAATGAACAACCACATACAAAAATGTACTGGGCATTGGGCATTTGTAATAAGAGCTATTTAGGTAGTATATTATAGATAGAATTCTTAAAAATTGCAAACTAGGGTTTCAGGTATAACATTGTCGCTCAAGCGCTAGGCTAGTGATAGGTGAGCACTAGGCGTGTAACTTGAGTGGTAGGTGGGCGACAATAATTCTACCTTTTTTCGCTCGAGTATCAGCCACGTAACGCACTAGCGTAAATCCGACGACTTTTTCTCCTTATTTCATACGCAAACCCAAAGACTCCTAGTTCAACTATACAATCCTCCAAAAGACTTCTTGACTTTTACAAATCTTTTATATCAATCCTATTTTTTATAATAATTCTTTTGTCTAAAGAATTGCCAATACAACATAAATCCTAACATTGTGTATGAAGCTAAGAAAGAGCTTAGGGTTATTAGGTTGTTCTAATGGGCTAGATTTTGTGGGTTGTACCGTCGTAGCATGTGTTACAGTTTTAAGTTGGGTTGAATTATTTGTCGATTTGGGTTGATTTTGTACTGACAAATTGAAAACAATCGAACTATTGAGGTCACAAATTGAAAGTTTCAAATAGAGGGTTTTCTGCGATTTCCAATAGGTAGGGATATCGCATATGAAAATGTGTATAGGGGGTTTTATACAATTAATCTTATTAATATTTAAAAGGTATATCAATTGATTTTTGTATAAACAAACCTTAAACTTTATTTTTGAAATTCAATCTTTAAAAATCTGCCTTTGTGTAATTTCTACCTTAGTGTATGTGGATTAAGAGAAAATTACCTAAAAACCTTATTTTCAAAATTACAATACAAAAACAAGAAAGGTGAAGTTTACAATTCAAAAATCAGGTGGTAATATAGATTTAATAAATACTTATTATAACCCAACATCCACTCCCACCCCAACCTAGCTTTTCAATCGCCGACACCCCCCAATTCATTTCTCTCTCTCTTCTCCCTCTACCCATTATCGCCGCCTACAACCCAAATCCTATTTTCCATATTCATTTTCTCCTTTTCAATCTCTCTCTACTCTTACCTCACCCCACCACCAGTGAAGATGTCAAAGAAAAGAGAGCGGTGATGTACGCCATGGGTTGTGGTGGATGCACTGAAAGCTAGCGACGCTGTGCAGTTTTACAAAACGGCCTTTGGAGTTAAGATGCATCATGCATCCCAAGAGGAAGGTTGATCACGAGATTTCACTTGTTCTCTATGCTGAACTCAAGATTGGATCTGATATTGTTGTTGTATCGGACCTCATTGATGACGACTTTGCTCCGTATGTTTTTTGTCTTTTTCATTTTCTTCTTTCATTTTATTTGCACGAGTTTGGAGGTTATCCCCCCCACCCCCATTTTTAATCATTTTATGATAGATCTATGGTTCTGACTATTTAAAATGGTCGTAGTCGTGGTTAATATTTTATTTCAAATGTCTTGTTTTTGTTGTTTAAGGTCAAGTCTGCTGTAACCGAAGGTGTGTTATTCCTTGAGACTGAGGAGGTTGAATCTGCCTTGTCCCAGGCTGTGATCACCGGCGCCACTACGGAAGGAGAGATCTTCGAGGGTAACAATGCGTGAACAAGGTGAAGGACCCTCATGGTATTATCTGCTCTCCCCCGAAAAAACGCGCTGTGTGGTAGCCTGAGAGCCCTGTGATTGGATATTAATCAACTTCTTTCCTATTCCAGTCCTTTTAATTTTCTATGTTGTCTCTAGTATCAAACTTGATTAACTTTTGGTACAACTAATAGCAGTATTAGTAGTTGAAACAATGATGGAGGTTAAACTGCTCATAATCATGTATTGGTAATGGATTTTGAATGATTAAACTTGGTTTATGTGACCTTTTATCTTACAGATGGCAGCTATGTGCTTATTACTTGATAATTAATTCCCTGCTTCTCTGAAGTGATTTTCTTATTGCAAATATGTGGTTGCTTTAGTTTTTTATTAAAGCTGTATTTAGTGGTTTTATAGTGGTTCCATTTGCAGCCAAGCTTTTATTGTGGAGGATTAATCTATTTGTACAAAATGGTGTACAAAATATTTGACAAAATCGACACCTGGCGCCCCCTATTGGAGGGGCGGCTGTAGGGACAGCTGTCCCTCCAATAGTCTACTTGAATATTTATAAGTGGCCAGTCTACTTGAATATTTATAAGTCTATTTTTATTCCTTTACTCCGATTTTCTGCGAGCGATACTTGGTCAAGAATGCTATTGTTAAAAATATTGCATCTATTCTTGTTTTTTCCCTTTTGTTTTGAACAATGCTTTTTATTGATTCAATGCTTCTCTTGCAGCATCGTTGGGAATCATGAATTGTGTGGCAATCGTTCTGCTATCACCAGCCCAATTAGAAAAGAGTGTGCTGATCTTTGGCCTAGTATTGCAACTGCGGCCAATGCTGTTGTCTAGAAATAGTTTGGTAGTTCTTGATTTTGTTACCTCTAGAGTCTTTAAAATTTGATGCTTTTGTTTTGAGTGATGAAAATTTGATGTTCTTCAGTTAGATTATTTTTGGGATAGCTTGTTGGTCATAAAAGCAAACTCAGATTGTTTTCATTTTGAAGCTCTTTTTTATTTAAGTGGTGTTTTATCACATTTCAATGTTCAAATGTATGGATTAATGAAATTATTATTTTTTTTTATGTAATTTCAAAATTTGTTCATAACGTACATTTTCAATTTTTGCCAATCAATTTGCATAAATTGTTGTTAAAAAAAAACCCCTACGACAACGTTTTCAGAATGTTGAGAAAGGTCTACGACAACGTTTTATGAACGTTACGAAGATCTTTTGCAACGTTCAGAAAACGTTGCCGTAGACCTTTCGCAACGTTCAGAAAATGTTGCTGTAGGCCTTTCGCTTTAAACGTTGTCGTAGGCTTTTTGGTAACGTTTTTTAAACGTTGCCGTATGACTTTTTGGCAACATTTTTTCATATCTTTCTACTCTACGGCAACACCTTGATTTGCAACACACGTCCAAACGTTGCTAAAGGTCTATGGTAACATTTTTTGAACGTTGCCGTAAGCTATTTTTGTTGTAGTGTATTACGGATAGACCGTCACGTGTGTCATTTCTTACTTATGAAGTAAGTAGTTGATCTCATAAGCTAAAGTGTGGTGATACTTGAATGAGCACGTGGATGTTTTATTATAGAACAAAACATTAGAGACTTGCTGAGAGATTCCACATGGCTATCTGAGTGTCAGTAATTAATCTCTAACGTTCGGTAGTAGATTTGGTCATTTGACTTGAGGTCATCATAGTGCCTTATATGAGGACAGTCATAGTTTGGTGATGTCGAATTTTTAAGGGTCGCTAATACGACATCGTTCGGATATGTCAAGAATCATATGAAGGTTGTGAATGATCAATTGAGGATTCGTCACTCTTAAATAGTAAGAGAATATGGTCTACATTTCATTCAGTTAAGTTAATAATGAAATCCTTGGCCAAGGTGAACTCATAAGTCGAAAAGGAGTTTTCGACTTGGATTGATTTAACAATAGGATAAAAGATATGGTCGATAATTGAGATTGACACATAACCATATCTCATAATTGATCGGACCATATTGACGAAGGGATTATAGTTTCACGGTAAACGAACAAGTTTGATTTTGTCATAACACATGACATTTCCCATCACATGTATTGCCATGACACATTGCTAGATGTCAATCTGGGACAACGAATGTGAATTAATGATAAATTAAAAGGGGTGTTTTAATTTATCGATTTTGATTAGATTAAAATAATAATTCTCGTCGTTAGGCATCGTGATTGGGAACCTAATGGGTCACACACAAAATAGAATCGGAGAATGAGATTTACCAATTAATTAATTGACAAGTGTTGGATAATTAATTAATTGGGTTGCTTATTAATAGGATTGAATTAATTAATTGGATTAATTAATTCACGGACCAGATTTAATTAATTTGATTAATTAAATATTAGAGCGGGTTTAGTTTAAGAGACGGGTCGAGCTCGCTTGAACTTATATTAATAGGTTTCTAGGGTTTGAAAAATGTAATGGTGAAATCATTATTCTTGCTTGCACCGTAGCACAAGAAAAGAAAACCCTAGCCGTCATTCTTGTTCTCTGTGTGGTCACCATTGGAGGCTAGACAATTGGACAGCTTGGATTGCAGATCGTGATCATTGGAGTTTGTAAATCAGCAAAAGAGTTTGCAGAATTCAACTAAGGTACAATTCTAATCACAGTTTCTATCTAAACATAAAGTAGATCCTATTTGGGAATCGAGATTTTCTTTAATTCCGCTGCGCACGATTAAGTAGATTCCCAACAAAAGACACAGCCAAACAACATAATTATTAGTCTTCTGAATGAGTCCAGGGCACTTTAATTATATGTGATTCATTCCCAGTATGTCACAAATCAATCCAAGCTGATGGCTTTGTTGACTTACCCTACCGTCGGGGCGGACCCATTAAGGGCCCAGTGGGGACAACCGCCCCCATTGGGCTCTTAATTTTTTGCCTTAAAAAAAAAACCTACCCAACTACCTAAGCCCAAGTCTTTTAACATTTTGAAAGAAACCCACAGCCCACCAATCCCTTCCATTTCCCTTCTCCCGTATTCCCAATCCCTTTCCTTTCCGCCAAATCGCTTTATCCATTCCCTTTCCAATAACCGATTTACCAAGAGATGTGGATTTTCAACAAGCCAAAGCTTTATTGGAGTATAATTCTCACCTCGTAAGGTCGACCTTTGGCGACTGACGTTTGCAATTCTCCCCTGCATTACTCGGCTGCTCAACGTTACCAGTCCACGAGGTATATTACAATTTAGTGCAAGTTTTTTGAATATGTTTAGCCTCAAAGAAACGGTATTGGATCGTGATTATATTATTTGTACCTTGTGTCTTTATTGACTTGTATTTAGATTGTCTTTTAGTTGAATCTAGAAACAAAGGAAAAGAAAATAAACGGACTATTAGTGTGCCTAAATGGACTACACCTGCTCGCCTTAATGACCGAGTATCTCTGCTGTAGCTTTTTCTCTTTTATGCAGCTTTGGTGATAGCAGTTGTGTTAGTTCTAATATTTCACTATGTCCCACGACATGGACAGACACGTATAATGTTCTACGTCAGTGTTTGCTCACTAGTTGGTTCTTTAACGGTATATAATGTTATTATTGATAATTTGGTTCCTTGCTCCATGAAAAAAAAATTATGGTTGTTCTGTACAAATTTAACATTGTGTGGAATGCTCGGCAGGTCATGAGTGTCAAAGCACTAGGAATTACATTGAAGGTAACATTATCGGGAATGAACTAGCTGGCATATTCCCAGACATGGACCTTTGCCTTGGTTGTCACTGTCTGTGTGCTTACCCAAATGAATTATTTGAACAAGGTGAATGATTTTTTGAGTTGTGATTATTTATTTACCCTGCTGATGATTTGTGAAATTATCTTTGAAATTGCACTTCATTTTTATTGAGAAGTACAAAATGTGGCCACTACAAAGACAGTTTAAGGCCTTAGGCAAACAACCAATAAGACAGTTGTGCTAGACACGTGGGAATTTTCCACTCAATTGGCTCAAATATCTTATTCATTAATAGGAACTCATTTATTTTTATCTCTCTAGTCATAGGATGCCCATATGCTTGAGGATCAAAGTGAGGCATGGCTTCAATCTGTTACAGAATAAATTTGTCTTGTTAGATATGGAGAGAATAATCTATACTTCTATTCATTTCATTTTAGACTTGTAGACATGAACATGCAGGCTTTGACACATTCAACACTGCTGTTGTTTCACCTATTTACTATGTTATGTTTACATCCTTGACTATATTGGCAAGTGTGATCATTTTCAAGGTATTTTTGCTTCTAATCAGGTGCTTTTGTCTTACTAGCCTTCCATTAGTGAATAATATTCTAGAAAGGATGGAACTAGTTCTCACAAATAGGATTCTTGAATATTTCATCTTGAATAATTGAAGCCGTAAAGAACAATTGTAAAAAAATATATTACATTTTGAATATTATCTTTATTGTCTAATTTGAAATTATTTTTTGCGTAATTTTATCTCGCCCCCCGAAACAGAATCCTGGGTCCGCCCCTGCCTAAAGTTGAAGAGTCAATAAAAAAGAGGGTATAAAATGAAAACTCAAACACATGGGCAAGAGGTCACTGTGAACGTAGGTAAAGGTGGTAAGGTTCCAGTCTACAAAACTACTCCAAGCCTAGTCATCGATCTGCCCTTGACATGGGGGCTGGATTATGCCATTGACAGCATACAAGTATTTTTCTGGATCTGTCCCTGACTGTGATGCTCTTTTCACAAGCTTTGGCATTAGACAATATTATGATTTTTTATATATATAACTTACTCCAAGCCTAGTCGCCGATCTACAAGGCGACTGGATTATGCCATTGACAATATACAAGTATTTTCGTGGATCTGCCCTGACTACGATGCACTTTTTACAAGTTTTGGCATTAGACAATATTATGATTTTTTTTATGTATTTTGGAATCCTTTATATTTGATTAATTTTACATCGAAGAACTCTTTTTATATGTGGTAAAATAAAATATGCGACTTAAACAATTAATCACAAAATTAATTACACAACAACTATGCATTGTTGCACATATGATGATGTGAAAAATTCTCTCTGTCATAATTTAAATGCAACAATAAACCGAACTTGTTTCATAATCATTTATTCTACAAACATTAAATATCTTAAAATGTATTGTACAGCGAATCAAACACATTGCAAAACAAATTACGTGACAAACATGACTTGTTATATAGTAAATATTACTTAGTATGTTGGTAACAAATATTATACCTTTAAAATAATATTGGCACCAAACATTTTTCCTACAGAAACCTTTTTGGAATAATCGTTATGAAAATCTACTTGCGCTCTTTCAATTTTTCTCAAAATAAATTCATTGCAACGTCATCATTGCGACAAATATCTTGTTGGTCTTTAATTCTATTTGTCTCAAACAAATAACATTGAGTTATCTTGTTTGATGAATGAATGAAAGTAGTCGCAGAATTCATTGTGACTCCTATGATGCGACAATGCCCGCAACAAACATTTTGTAGCTGCTAATAAATTTTTGCAGCAAAAACTCTTTTTATGCAACAACATTATTTTTTGTCACAGAATTGGTATTTTGTAACGACCCGGGTCCCACTTAACGAGGCTGTCCCGACCGTTAGATCGACGACGTACTGTCCCCACTGTACCAAGATGGGTCTTTTCAGCGTACTTTGTCCTCACTCGCACGCTCCCCGAGAAAACTTCCTAGGGGGTCACCCATCATGGAATTGCTCCACTTCCGGAAAAGAAGGTGCAATTCCATGATGGGTAATCCCCCGGAAAGTTTTCTCGGGGAGCGTGCGAGTGAGGACAAAGTACGCTGAAAAGACCATGTTGGTACAGTGGGGATAGTACGTCGTCAATCTAACGGTCGGGACAGCCCGTCAAATGGGACCCGGGTCGTTACACATAAGCTCAATGATAGCCATGCAATAAT
>CAIGRO010090607.1:0-10703 GCA_903798355.1 Fraxinus baroniana | reverse complement strand
ATATGAGGAGAAGAGAAAAAGAAGTCAAAACTCGAAGAGTGAAAAGAGATTGTGAGTTTTTTACAATAAACACTCTGATTCGCAGATTTTAAATATGGAACAGCAAACATAGTGTCTTGATCATTAGGACCTAAGCCTAGAAAAGACGTAAGGTAATTCAAAAGACAACTCTGAGAAGAAAAAACGAAATTAGCCGGTAAAAAGCACTAGACAAGAAAATAAGCACGGATGAAAATGCATCAAGGATGCTAGCAAAATGGGTGGATGGAGCAGAAGCTAGGGAAGCTGAGACAACAGGAAGCGGGATGATTCACTAACACTTTTTGCAACATTACTTATTACACCTCTAAAAGTCCTTGAGAAAACAAGAACAAAGAAAACAAATGTATAAAAATTATAAATGGAGGCATCAAATAACTTTCAACCAAAGAAACAGTTTCTGTCCAATAGCCAATTAGGCTCCCACTGTGATTTGAAATGAGCTAGAGCCAAACTAGTTTTTGAAAAAAATAAATAAATAAATATAATAATAATAATAATTCTCATGATATATGCATTTTGGAGTTATTCAAGAGCTTCAAAGAAATTAACCGTAAAGCTTCAACTAAAATGGTACGCTCAAATAAACTTTAAAAGGATAAGCACCAACTNCCAATAGCCAATTAGGCTCTCACTGTGATTTGAAATGAGCTAGAGCCAAACTAGTTTTTGAAAAAAAAATATATATATATATAAAATAATAATAATAATAATTCTCATGATATATGCATTTTGGAGTTATTCAAGAGCTTCAAAGAAATTAACCGTAAAGCTTCAACTAAAATGGTACACTCAAATAAGAATTAACTTTAAAAGGATAAGCACCAACTTTACCATGTTGTGGAGTAAATGCTATTGAGATGATGTCTCCATGACACAGTTTTGCTTCAGAGCTACTTTTGTTCAACTTCTCCCAGTTTAAATATGTTCCATTCGTGCTGAGGAAAGATTAAACGTCAGAAAAATCTATAGACCAGATTGAATTGAGAAGGCTTGACAAATTAACATACAACCTAGAATCTTTCAGGAAAACAGAAGTACAGTTGTCGGAGGGATGTTTCATATCGTCAGTAGCAACACTCTTCCGGTAAATCTTACAATGATGTGCACTTACTGCAGGTGAGATAATCTGGAAACGGGAATCATCCACCAATCGACCAATATAGTGTTCATCTGAAGTCAGAAGCAAATTCATGCCCTGTTATGGCAATACTTGTGTCAGCCAATCCTTAAATCGCATCTTTGTTGCAAAGGCTTTCATTGTAATATGAAACGCATAAAATGGCACGAGTGTAGGTCAGTGCCCAATATAGTGGTCGAAATAGTGGTTATAGCATTGATCAAAAGCTGCTAGAGTTCAAAGCTACAGTTCCAGGCAGCAAAGCTAAAGTTTTAGGTACTCACTTAGATTCTCAATTATACGTTCTCTAAGTTATTTCACTTGTCATGTATATTAACAGTGACAGATTACAGCAAGATCAAACAGATATTCCTATGATGAAAATAATATTATTTTTCCTTATCCTCAAATAACTTCTTGGGTTATATTTTCTAAATTGTTTCACATGTCATGTGCATTAACATTTGCAGATTGTGAGACATTACATAAATTCATATAGCCCTTGTTTGGTTCGACTAAAAAAGTTGATTAAGATCTGAGTCAAAGTCAATAATTAATCAACTTTTATAATCTGATTTTTATCTAAACCAAATAGGGGCATAATATTGTTTTTTCTTAGATAACTAGCTAAAAATGTTCACTCAAAAACTATGATAAGAATATTAATATTTTGCAGGCCTTACAAATCGTCAACAAGAATTTTCAAAAACGTGCCTTCATTAATAACTAATGTTTCCTTAATACACGCACGCGCCATAAAGCACAAAAATATGCAATCAAATCTAAGCAGCATAAGTTCATCTATTGCGGTATTTGACCACATCAATTAGAAGCCACAAGACAATAGAAGGTTTTGCCATAATTATGGAAAATGAAGAACTGACTGCTTTACATGAGACAAAATTTCCTAGAACATCTGTTGATACTGTCACCTTTTCAATTTTACTAAAAACCAAAGGTATGACATCACATCCGAATTTCCTTCTCTTGCCCGTTTGAAATAAAATGGGGCTGAGCAATAAGCTATCACTAATCACAGATTTACAGTTAATTACCAAGAGATTAAGGCTTAGGTAGCTCACAAATTTTATGCATAAAAATTAACTTAAATATGCGGACTAAAAGCTTAACCTATACTGAAATTATTACCTTCGGCAATGCAGGGTAAAAATAAAAACCATTACTCAAGGTCCCAGTGAAAACTATATGGTGCAAACTTCAATTATCGTAAACTAACGTATTAACAAAAAATCAAGAACTTTGAAGCCGCGTTGAACCTGGTGGCGCTTCCGGGCCTTCTCAGATATTGCAGTGAGCACGCCCCAGACATCCGGATCGGAATACTGAAGTGGCTGAGAAGCAAATTTTGCAGCCACTGATAAAATGAACTCTTCGGGACTCCGTGCACTTTTTGATATAGGAGGACTACTGTTATCTTTATTCTTGTTACTGGGATTATTATGATTGTTGGCATTGTGGGGTAGATGGGAAGAGCTGGACTGGGAGAATACGGGAGATTGTTGGGCAGTTTTCGGGCTCGGATTCGGGCTGGGCATCGAAGCCTGTGGAGTGGTCGGGTTATCTTCCTCCTTCGCCATTTAATTGCAGACAGTCGATGTGTGAAAAGGGTTTCGTAATGGCGGGGATTTTGAAACCCTAGTATTTGATTTCTGGGTTGTCGCGTGTTGGGGAAGCTGAGTAGTGATTTTTCTGTTTTTTTTTTCAATTTTTATTTCCATTTTATGTACAGCGCCATTTATAGCATGTACAATGCACGTACTGTAGTGTAGTTGGTTACTTATTAGTGTAGAGTTTTTTGTTCATTTTACACAAATTAATTTTAAGCTGTAAAACATCACACATGGTTTTCCCGCACGAAAATCGACCAACAAGTTTATACCAAGCATTTTCCAAATGACAAGGAATTCCAGCTATACAATTAGTAAATTATGTTAACATTTAAAACTTGCTCCAAGTAACAGAGATGAATCTAACATGCATTATGATCCAATTATGTATTTTCAATTGCTTAACTTTTTGTGATTACTGGGAAAATTAATTAAAAAATTAGAATATATTATTTGCAAATTTTTCTATTTCCTTTATGTGTAATATATATATGTAAGTAAACTAAGTATCATCAATCATACAGAATAAAACTTCTAAACTATAGAATTCTACAAATGAAATATGACAATATTTTTAACAACAAATATGTTAATAAGAAGGATGACATTACTACAACACATGGACATCGCCCTTGTGGGATTTGGGGCAACACAACGGTGGGGTCAACCTGATCAGTCGATCGAGGGACAGCGCCCATCATAAGTCCGGGGGCAACGTCGTGTCTCCGCAAATAACGAAGACAAAGGTCGTGTCCCTGCGAGGAACAGAGACACGGACCATGTCTCCGTCGCTTATATTTTCATTTTTAGAAATAGTTTTTTTCATCTGAAAATTTTGACTTCTAAACAATAAATATATCACCCATTTCAACAAAACACGATCAATTCAAATGAGAAGCCAGAAATTCTGTTTATTCAGCAACCATATTCTCTGTTAGCTAACTCAGTACAAATAAACATTCTTAGAATGCATTCGGAGGAGAAGCTCCAACTGAAAAAGCTAGGGTTCGAGAAGGAGGACGACAAGATCCTGTTAAGTCGGCTACGCAAGTAGTCTCACAATTTTTCGATCTTCTTTTGCTTAGTGTACGTTTTCTCTTCTCAATGTAGCCATGAAGACGGAGTAGAAAAGAATGGGAAATCTTCTAAAACGGCATTGTTGTGGTTGACGATGGGAGGTTGCGACACGTATGCCGAAAAAATTGCGTCTTTTATATTGTTTAGGATTAAGATTATTCAGCAACCATATTCTCTATTAGCTAACTCAGTAAAAATAAACATATTCTCAAAATGCATTCTGAGGAGAAGCTCCAACTAAAAAAGCTAGGGTTCGGAGAGGAGGACAGCGAGATCCTGTTAAGTCAGCTAAGGGCAAGTAGTCTCGCAATTTTTCGATCTTCTTTTGCTTAGTGTACATTTTCTCTTCTCAATGCAGCCATGGAGACGGAGTAGAAAAGAATTGGGAAATCCTCTAAAACGGCGTCGTTATGGTTGACGAAGGAGGTTGTGACACGTGTACCCAAAAAAGTGCATCTTTTATATTGTTTTGGATAATGCATTTTGAAATAGTATTTGACGAGAATGTATGGTTGAAAAATAAGAAAACAAAAATTGAGTTTGCATATAATATTATTTTATTAAAAAAATGTGTGGTTAAAAATAAAAGATAGAAAAATGTATTTTCTAAATCATGAGGATCAAAAAAGGCTTAGCCTTGTTTTACAAAATTTTGTTGACATCATTGGTCATATTAAACTCCCTTTTGTTCCCATTTTATAAAAAAAAATGTTTTTAATTATATATTTCATTATTTTTATCAAAATTTACTAAAAATTTGATTTTTTTGCTAAATCAAATAGAAGTTAAATGTGTGATTAAAGAAAATAAGAATTTTAGATTTAATATGAATATAATGCCATCTTTGATGGCCATTATTTGGCAAAAAAAATAATATTTTGAATAGTGATTTTTTGGAGTGTGGTTAAAAAGTGTAGAAAATTTTTTAGATTATGTATAGAATATTTTATTGTGTGAATGTATGATTAAAAATAAGTATGTAGAAAAAAAATTTAGATTACGTATATAATATTTTATTGTGTGTAACATAATTAATTTTAATCTCCAAAAATGCTTTTAAGCTTTGAAAAAGCCTTTCCAAACACGCACTTACAAAACTCACAGTCGAGCCCACCATTTTTAAATTTGTTGTTTGTTGTTATCATGAAAAATAAGTGATTTGTGTTTAGATATTTATCAATAAACATAACAAATATAAATAACATAAAAATAAGAAATGAGTTAGAAAATCAAGTCTTGGAGAGTCATGTCAAGGATGATGTCCCAAAATTGTGTTGTCTCCCCTTCGTACTAATACTTCGACACTACACAACTTCAAGATAAAACATATATAGCTTACAATTGATTCTTCTTCTATGGACACGATCACAGGGAGATAAAGAATTAGCCTTTGTCGAATTGTCAAAAGTATTTGAGTAGGAGCATTTAGTGTATTCTAGTTTTATTCTCAAATTGTATTTTTCATATTACATCAAACGATGAAATCACAATCTCTTCTATAGGGTAAAACCAATCTCCCACAATAATGAATATTTCATCCATTAAAATAGAACTTTCATCTAAATTAAAAAGGGAGTTACTAAGGATATTGTTCTAAAATTTTATTGCCTTCCTTTCGTGTGGGTACTTTTGAAACTCACTGCTCCAAGATAAACATATAGGTCATAATTGATTCTTTTTCTACGAGCACGACCAGAGGAGATAAAGAACGAGCCTATATCAAATTGTTAAAAGCATATGAGTATAAAATTTATAGGGTACATTTTGTGTCTATTCTTCTCAAATTGTGTTTTTCATGTTACATCAAACAATGAAATCACAATCCTTTTTATAGGGTAAAATCAACCTCCACAATAATGGATATTTAGTCCATTAAAATAGAAGTTTCAAATAAAATAATGGTGTTTTAATATTGCATTATAACTACAAATTTTAAAAAAAAATTGCAGTATGAAGTTTTAATGTTTGACACTTCTTTTATGTTACAAGAGTTGTTTGGTTTGAAGTTTGAACGTCTAAGCAATGAATTGGTTTGCTGTTTGTTACTTGAAATTTATATTATTAATTGGAAGGGTGTATTTTGAAATAGTAGATTGATGGAAAATGTGTGGTTAAAAATGAATGAAAAATTATTGATGTGATGGAAAATATTATTTTATTGAAAATTTTTAATGTGTACCAAACAAGGGTTTAAATGTAAAATATATTTTCAATCAATGAAAAGCTAAAAGATTGTTGGGCCATGCCACATTAATCGTAAGGCCACTGAAGAAATATTTTTAAGTAAATTACTTATGAAAATCCGATAAAATAATATTATACGTAAACAAAAAAAATTTCTTTGCGTTTTAACCACACATTTTCAAACAAGGGCAAAATATTGCAACTGAACTACTGAAGTCTTGAGCTCATGCAAAATAGATCACTAAATTTTTGGATTAATAGCAGAAAACCCCCTGAAAACATTTATATTTGCGATATACCCCACACTTATTGAAAATCGCAGAAAATCCTCTTATTTAAAGCTTTTGTACGAAAAACCTCACACCCTCAGATTTTTCATAAAAAAAATAGTAAAAATACCAAACTTAAAAAATAATAATTGCAATTTTAGTATCCATACTTTTATTCTTTTACAAATTATATCCAATTTTTTTACATACCACACACGATCCCAAACCTTTAAAACTTCAACTCCAACTCCCACTGAAAATCTTGCCTCATCTTCTCCAACTCCAAACCTTCGAATAGACTTTGCCAATAAGTTAGCTGACTCTGCACCTTCCTCTTCGTCTCCTAACCTTTCCTCCGTGTCATCCTCGTTGTCTAACTGCCTTGGATTGTCCCTCATTTCATCCAACAAATTAGACCTATCCAACTATACATACGGATTCATAAACACAAACTCCCCTGAATCGATCTCACCCTAACCCACAATGGCCTCTATTCCTCATATTCACAAAACATCCATTTCTTGGAAAAAATGCCTATTTGCTCACTTCCCACTTTGACCATCTCTTTCTTATACTTGTTCTTCAGCACGTCTAACCGGCTCCTACACTCCATCTCTGTTCTCTCAACTCCACTCATCTCCAACGCCTTCTCAACAACCTCGACCCAATCCCCCGTCCTTAAACTTCTCCTCCCTAACTCTGTATACCTTTCCCCCCAAACCTTTAAAAACACAAAGCTCCACTCCTCACTTCACATTACCCTTTGAGGCACAAACTCATAGTTCGAGACAAAAGACTCCAACTTTCTTTACTTGGGGTGCCTCTTGGATTCAATTGCCCATTTTCAGCAACATTTTGATATGTCGTCTCTTTATCTTTGTCAAAAGCAATTGTCTTCACATTCAATTTCGTTTTGAGTGCCGAATGGGGAATAGAGTTTCTCACTAAAACTTTGATCTAGAAATTCAGTTAATGTTCATTTGGCAGGATTTTTGTATGTAAATACGTTAATTTGGATCGATAATTTGAGTTTATATTTGAAAAATCTGGGATTTTTTCCTGAATTATAGTAGTGAGGAAGACTTACTTTTCTAATTGAACTATCTTCAAGGTCTGGTAGTAGTGAGGAAGACTTACTTTTCTGATTGAACTATATTCAAGGTTTGGGATTAATAAGATTAAGTAGGGTGGGCGGGATTAGATGAATTGGGGAATCTTTTTATTTTTACTTTACAAACTTTCAACTTTGTTGTACAGTCCACCGGATGTCTATCCTTGGGTTAGGAATGATTATTCATATGGAAAAATCTATTTGTACAAAATATATTACATAATCAACACGTGATGGCATCTTATTGAGGGCACATGTCCTAATCCATTTGATACGCGTAGCATTTTCCTTATTCATATTCAAATATAAAAACATTTTTCCAATGATATACATTTGTGTCAGTTCGTTGTGTAGTAATGGAAACCGAACCCACACGGGACAATAGGACTGGGCCAAGAAACTGCAACCCGCTAAACCGACCCGACCCAACTCGTATTGGGTCGGTTCGGTTCGGTTTTAAATTATTTCGGGTTGGGTCGGGTGGAACAATTTTAAAATTCATATGGGTCGGGTCGGTTCACTTCCCACCCTTTCAAACCGACAACCCTATTTCCTATTTTCTTTGAAGCTTTGAAGCGGCGCAACCATTCCTCCTCGCCCAGATCTAACCTACAAGTGGTAAGTCCTCTCGCCGTCTCTGGTAGTAATCGAAGCCGAAGCCATAGCAGAAGCAGGAGCCCTTATTTTGTATATTACTCAAGGGATTCTGGTAAAGATGACTCCTAGCCCGTGAGTTCTGTCGAGAAAATGCTAGGCTAAAGGAAACATAAATCCAAAGAGAAGTTTGTAATATAGTGGCTGCAAAAAAAGGGAGAAGTTATGTTGTTTTTGAAATAGATAAACCGCAAAATGAAAAGAGTCAATGCCAGTGAATCATTGGATTTAATCCCTCTGTCTCTATCTTCCCCCTTTAGATCTTGAGATTTGGCCCACCTGAAATTGTTTGAGAACCAAGGGAAGGTTTTGTTGCCAGCAAGGACGAATTGAAGGTAGGAACTAGGAGCAAAATTAATACTGAGACGACAATGTTCGTGTTTGATACTTGTTCTCGAAACCTTAGCAACTGAACGTCCTTCCAATTTTTAGTTTCTCTTGATTTTTTTTATTTTTTATTTTTGAATTAGATAGTTGAATCATGAGAAACAACCATTGAAATTGGTAAATCTTTTCCATCTTTCTGTGCTATGGTTCAAATTACAGATGTTTTTGGAGCTTTCTGCTTTCCTCAACTCTTTGTTATGCACCTTTGAGCTAAGTCAATATTGTATTAATCGATAATAAGAGATTTTTTGTTTGTTCATTCAATTTTAGTTGATTGTGTTGTATGAATGGTAAATATTATTTCAAATTTCTTATTGAAATGGCAAAATTATTGTTTATATGGAAGCCAATTAATGGACTGGGAAGGTTTTGTTTTTTTTTATAAAATGACCTGACCCGACCCGACCCGATTCGGTTTAGGTTAGGAATCGGGTCGGGTCGGGTCGGGTCGGGTCGTGAAAGAATCCAAAACCGACCATATACGGGACGGGTCGGTTTTGGTCCAAACCCGACCCGACCCAACCCATTGTCCACCCCTACGAGACCATGTAACGCTGTCCACTCTGCCCCATACTCCTACTTCGGGCCATGTTAAATGAACATGGCCAGGCCGACATGGCTCTCTATTCATTTAGCCCTTCAGATTTTACACCATCTGTAAGTCTGACCAATATTTTCTTTTTCGTAATTAATTAGAAATTTAGAATCATAATCAAGTCAAAACTGTCTAGTCTTTTGACTTCCCGTTTTCTTTCTAACCAACCTCCAATTCAAAAGTCGTCCTTGTTTGGTACATATCAAGCTCTTGTTTGGACCACATTCTTTTTTTCATTCTCATTCTTCTATTCATTTTTAATTAATAAAATAATATTTTTCATTACATCAATAACTTTTCCTTCTTTTTCAACCACTTATTCCTTATCACATCAACCAAATAAATGCATTCTCTTGGAAATAATGTGCACCAAACAGGGGCTAAAAGTATGTTTGGTAGAGATTAAAATCGAATTAAAATTGAAAAATTAGTCGTTATTGTTGACTTTTAATACACGAGTTAGATCCAATAACGATCATATTTTCAATTAAAATTGGTACCAAACAAGCTCTAATTTTGACCGATTTAAACAGGGGCTAAAAGTATGTTTGGTAGAGATTAAAATCAAATTAAAATTGAAAAATTAATCATTATTGTTGAATTTTATTAGACGAATGAGACCCAATAACGACTATATTTTTAATTTTAATTGAATTAAAATCGGTACCAAACAAATTCTAAAATTTTTATTTTTATTTTTCTATTCATTTTTAATCACATTATTTAATAAAATAATATTTTTCATCACATCAATAATTTTTTCTTCTTTTTCAAACACACGTTTTTCATTAATCTACTATTTTAAAATATATTTTTTCAAAATAATGTTGCTCTAATTTACATTTTATGGAACATGAGAGTTGAGACTATTTCTATTTACATTTCATATAATAATTAATTTTTAATTTTTTAATATATATTTTGATGAGACCTCCAATTTCTCAATCACATTTCATCATCTTTTATTAAAATCAATTGAATAATCTATACCAAACAGAAATATAATGCCTGTTTGACCCCATTTTTTTACATTTTAGAATAGTAGAATGTGCATAGTTAAAAAATAAGAAATTATTTTATTAAAAAATATGTAATTGAAAAAAGAAAAAAGAGAAAAAATTATTTTAAAAATAACGGCATAGAATCCCCACCCTGATACTCTATCCATGTGCTGTCGCTGTCAGCTTGCACTCACCGACACTAGTCCTTTATGGTTCCCAAAAATCATTTATTTATCCACGAGTAAATAAACAAAACAATAAATGGTAATCGGTATAACACAAAAATAATAAAAATTAAATCACAATCTCTTTCTATTTCAGAACACAATATTAAAAAAATAATTTAAAATCCTCCCTAGAAGAAAGCAGTCACACAAAAACATGACCCCGTGGATAATATAAAAATAAAAAGACAACACAGAAAGATGACAACAAAATAAATTAAAACAAACCTTGAAAATGACAATTTAGAACATCAGTATGGAGGCAAATACCGAAACTGACACTGTGAGCAGCATCTTCATCAACGCTGGAGTCTCCAAGGCGCCGGCGGCATTGTCTGAAGTACTATTTTGTGAGTCTGCGGTGGAAGCTTCTGAAGGAGATCCGACAGGAGACCTCGTCGGAGGCGCCGGGGG
>CAIGRO010090597.1:0-20165 GCA_903798355.1 Fraxinus baroniana | reverse complement strand
AATTTAAACATTTGAGCCTAATTTTTGATTTCATGAAAGATAAAGTCTGATCCATGAATTTTTTCCTTACTTGTTCAAGCCAGGCATCCTAACTTGATAAGAAGCGAGACACCATTTGGGTATTGGATTGGAGCAGGCAGCAGCCGTATTGACAGTTTCGAATGACATAACTAAGAAACGATTTGTCCAAATGTTTTATAAGCTTTCATATTAATACCAATTTACCAAATGGTCTACATCTTCCCTAATTGCTTATTTCCATAAAGTACTTAATTACTTATTACTAATTATTTTTTTCCTACTTTTTTATTTAAAGAGTTAATTCGTAATTTTTATTTTACTATCAAAATAACCAACGTACTTATTTTTAATGTCGACAAAAAGAATTAAAATGTATTTATATATATACACAATATACATGCAATATATAAAAGTGTGGATGGAGGAGAAACATTTAATTTTCATTTTTGCCCTTATTTATTTATTTTTCAACGATGCTCTTAATCAATTTGATTAAATTTCTATGATTTTCATAAATCATTTTACTTAACTTTTCAAGCTAACCAAACAAGTTTAGAATTTCAACTTTCTTTTTCGTTGTTTTCATCTCCATTTGTTTTGCTTCATTGTAGGTGTTCTATGGATAATTTGCATCTGGGCTTCGAAAAAAAGTGTATGTCAATATGATAATCTGTCCAATACTCAACTTTCTATTGATTTAAATTAAAGTAACCTTTTCATTTCATTGTATTTCATCTGGCTTATGTACACACTTATACACAATAATGCTATTTGAAATGTAACCTGTCGTATACTCTAACTAGTTTCATTAACTTCTATTATTCCAATGTTACCCTTATCCTGTCCTGTATATTTGAACTTTTAAAATGAATGATTGACAGTGCTCGAGTGTGGGTTGGTTTATGAAAAGCAAGCCAAGCATGATTCTAAGTTGATGTTTGAATTGACTTAACTTATAATTTAATCGAGTTGAGTTTTAATTTTCAATACACATTTTGTAATTGTAAGATCTATAATTACTTTAAACTAATGTTCACTTATTAAACACTCGTTTAATGAGATTTATGAATTATCCGCTATCTATTACATTGTATGAGTTTTCAAGCTTATGGATTATCTAAACGAGTGAAAGATAATATTAATATTTATATACTAAAATTGAAAAAATCAGAACTTTCATTTAAAACTTAATTATCCCCCGTTTCGTATTGATTAAAATCTTCAAATCGAAGTTAAAAATTAATTTTAATCATATATTTCACGAGATTCATAATTCTTCAAGAATAATGCTATTCACAGTTAATACTACCAGCAGTCTTCTTACATGACATTTATATAATAGTTTGTGATTTGATGCATTAATGTTGTAATTTTTTATTGATTTGTGCATCAAGTTACAAACCGTCACATATATACCACGTATGAAGACCATCGGTAGTTTTCACTACGAATAACATTACATTTCATCAATTTTTATCCAAAGCTACTGAAAATTCGATTGTAATCCCACCTACTAAGAGCTTAATATTTATTAAGAGTCGTATGTAGTTCCCTTCAAATATGTGGTTACCTGCTCAATCAGAACTTAGCTTGCGACTCGTCAATAATTTTTTTTTATATTCAAATTGCGTTTTTATTCAATATGACGATCAATTATTGAACATTGGTGACTTAGCTCATTAAGCTCACGAGCCAACTCATATAAATTGCTCGTCAATTGGCACGAGTGATTCGCTATTTGACTTCTGAGAGCTCGTGTCAAATGCGAGTCGTTCTTACCCAAACCAATTCAATTGCCACCATTATAATAACGAAAATAATCTTATACCAAAGGAGCCAATCATAAAATATTAATTGAAACCAAATCCACTTTTCTTGCGGTCACAATCGCCCCCTCATTTCTCCTCTTTTTGACTCCCACCCTCTAAAAGCTCCTTCACAAATTACACCCATCGCCTTCTCTCTTCATACTTACACAGCATCACCTATTTCTCACTAATTTTATTGGCTGAAGCTAAAATGAGCGGATTCAGAAGATTCGAGCTTGTTGAACGTTCACCATCCTACTTTCTCAAAGAAACCTCCATTTTCTCTCACCCTCAAACTCTTATGCTTAGCCCATGTTTTTCTCCATTTCCTGTATTTGAACAAGGTGAGCTTGACCTCACTCTCGACTTTTTGAACCCTACCACATCCCCGCTTTTTGACCTCCCTTCACCATTCAGTGACTTTGAGAGCATTACCGATCTGATCCAGATGGACAAAACCCCGTTCTACACCTCAACTCGCCAAATCAAGCGCAGAGCTGGGCTCGCCTCGGACTTGTACTTGCAATCTCTCTGTGATCGGGTTTCAGCTCTGGAGCTGGGGTTTGACCGGCTGGTGAAGGCGAAGGAGAAGAAGATCGGGGAGAGGAAGTACACATGGACTGCGGAGGTTAAGAGTCCAGAGAAAGAAGGGGTTGATAGGAAGTATAAATGGACGGCGGAGATCAGGGATTCTAAGGATCACAATAAGGGTTTGGAGAAGAGTTACAAATGGACGGCGGAGATTAAGGGGAAGGGCCGGGATACCCCAATTGATCTGACGTACACGATTAAAGTGTCCAATGCTAGCGGATCGGAGAAGAAGAAGAAAGATGAGAAAGCGAAAGAGAGGACAAAATCGGCGGGGCCCACAACTCGCATTGTTCAAATTAAAGAACCATCTGATAACGGGGGCATTGTTTTAAGGCAGGTTGGTATAATCTATGATAATGACAACAATACCTTAATAAATTCATTTTTTTTTTGTGCTATAGTTCATCAATTGTGGGACCTTATTTTTGGGGTTTTTAATTGTTGATATTAATTTATTAATTGTTTTTTTCTATTTTAAAGCACTAGATCTCAGCAGCATAATTGGTAAAAGTTGATTCTTGGGGTTATACGATCATCACTATTTGATATTGAACCTTAACGGATTAGATTTCTGATCTATGAAAAAAAGTACAGGAATCATTTATAGTTGAGAATGTTGTACAATTTCGATTACATAAAGGTTAGAAAAGTGCAAGATGTGCCAATTGATTTGTGCAAGAAAACATTGTAAACATTGGAGGTGACAAATTGTTATGACGAAACCATTGAAGAATTTCAAGAAGAGAATTAGTGGCTTTTGTTGTGCTTTACAATAGTCGAAATTCACCGAACTGACAGACAAACCAGTTCTTTCAGCAGTAGTGAAGATAAAAATAATTTCGCCTACCTAATTTAATACAAATAAGCTCTTAAATGCCTCATTTGTGCTTGTAACAAAAGTTTCTCTGGATAATATGTACTCTAGATTTATGATTTAGAATGTTATGGTGGATGCTATTTCATCAGGTAATAATCTATTACTTTTTTGGAAGCTACATTTTTAAAAGAACCATGTAATTGAGCAATAACTCCTTTGTGTATTATAGGTTATTTAGGAAAAATTTTCGGGTGCTTATTTTTGTACTTATAGAATTTTATATGTACATCATTTACTTGAGAACTGTGCATCCGTATCTTATAAGCTATGAAATGTGATAATAATTTTAGATTGCATGCAATAGCGAAAACTTAATTTGAAATTATGTCAAGAAATTGTGTGCGCTTTCTCCAATAAACAGCAGCAACCATAGTTACAATAAATCTCGTTCAGATGCGCATATAAATTTTGCAGCTCTATTTGGTCCATCAATACTATCTATCAAAATTCTTCAGGAATCCTTTCAACTTTGCGATGCCATGTTATTTCTCCATCCTTCGTGAAATAAAATGCCAGAGTAGTTCTCAACAGGGGATTCCCAAAATGAGGGTTTTGACTTCCAGAATCTCTTTTGAATTGATTTTGGGAAGATTCCACACCTTTTTATCAAGTTATTTTTGTGTCTTACAAGAGCAGATTTTTATATTTTAAGCTTGGACCCATGGGAGACGTGCATTGGTTTCATGCCATGCCCTTTCAAAGAGAATGGAGTCCGAAACAAAGACTTTTGATTTGGAAGAACCCCCTATCCCTAGACCTTTTTCAATTCAAGTTTTTAAAATGCAATTATTGCTTATGGTGTTTTCTCTCTCTGTTTACGAAGTCATAGTCATTTTTTCTTTTAAATTGATCCTGATCAATGTTTAGTTTAACCATGGTATATGCTTCATTTTTGTGGTCACAGGCCTTTGCCAAGAGAGTGGAAAAAATCAAGGGGAAGAGGAAGGTATTGTCTCCACTGGATGCAGCAGCACTGATACAGTTGAGCTTCAGGGCTTATCTTATTCGTAGGTCACAGGCTCTGCGTGCACTTCGGGAACTGGCTATTGCCAAGACTAAGTTGAAGGAGATAAGGGCCTTGTTGAACAACTTCTCTTATCGTCGTCGCATTTCATGTGATGCAGAAGAGCGCCAGAGGTTCTCGGAGAAGATCATTGTACTACTTCTCACTGTTGATGCCATTGAGGTAGCATAAAGTGACAAATTTTGTTATTTTACAAATTTATGAGTTATTGCCTAAATTACTTAGTAATAAGTTAAAGTAGTTAACCAAACATATTTTGTAATTTTTACTTCCTTTTAAGCTTAGCCAACCACGCCCAAAGATATTGTTTATCCCCTGTTTGACAACTATTATTTGAAAACTTTTTTCTTCTACATACTCATTTTCAACCACATTCACACAATAAAATATTTTGCACATAAACACAATACTTTTTCCTACTTTTTAACCATATATTCTCCAAAAAAATCACTATTTAGAATTCCATTTTACCCAAATAATAGTTGTCAAACGGGCTTTGTTTAGAGTTGTCCAATTGTGGCTGCCTGGTTGCCATGCATGTGATAGACAATAAGAGATGGATGATTAAGAAACCAACCCCCTGTTTTGACAACCATCTTTCAAAACTCTTTTTTTCTCTTACTCATTTTCAACCACACATTCTCACAATAAAATACTTTTCACATAAACCCAAAACTTTTCCCTACTTTTTAACCATACACTCCTAAAATTTAGTATTCAAAAACTCGTTCTTTCCCAAAAAAAAAAATAAAAATAAAAATAAAAAAATCTGTCAAACAAGGGCTAAGATCGTGAGTTAATGATTGTTTGTTGTTTGGGTTGTTGATAATGTGTTAAACGATTAAAGTTAAATTTAAGTTACAACTTTTTGGCAGTACAGTCATTTAGGAATTCACAGGGTGCAGTTCTATGCCTAGATCTGCATCGTGCCCATTTATGAATTATTTGTGCACACAGTGATGAACTTCATCATTGATATTTGCCATTTTAGTTTCTGTGTCAAATGCCTTTGTCAATATAAACCAACTATACTTAGTTGTTAGCATGTATGCTACTAGTACGAATGATACTGACAGATGGCTCTCTTGCTCCTGGAAACTGCAACTTTTGTTATCTGCTTCGTTTTAACAGGTTACCTCGTTTATAAATTATACGCATCTAATTTCTTGCACTAAATTTATTTGTGTGCTTATTTAGGGAAATGCATTGTAGATAAGCATTTGTTCCATGTATATTAGGGAGCTGATTTGATGGTTCGATCTGCAAAGAAGCCTATGGTGGACGAGCTGGAAGCAATGCTTGATTTAGTCGACCCCCAGCCTCCTGGAAAGACTCTGTCCATGAGGAGGACATTTGATATGCCTGATGGTGCCATTAATAAGGAACTTGCAGCTGGCGTTGCACAGGTGATTCAAATGATCGATCAAGAGGCGAATGGCTCTGAAATTGAAGCAAGCTTGTAGGAAGATGTATCTTTTAAGTATCGGTACTGTGTTATTTCAGGCGATGGATATCATCTGAAGAGATTTTCTTTATAAACTGAAAGGTGTTTTTCGTCTTCCTCGTGCTTTTCTGTCTTTGGATGCTATAAATAATCACTTTCATTTTTTCATTTTAATTGCAATGTTCGCGGATTGTTCCTTTTTATGCGAACATCATGAGATGCAGCATCAGTTTATAGTAGTAATTTTGGGGCTTTTCACGTGTGGAAATGCCCAAGATACCAAATTTGTAGGGCTATCTCACAAATTGGTCTGGGTTTTGGATCCAGAAACAAATTAATGCTGAATTTCCTAGCCGTAAACGCAATACTGTACTAGAAAAATTAATCTCTCTTATGTTTTAATAATTTTAACATTAAACTCCTCTGTGGTTGTTACATTTTGATGGGTCACCACTGAGGCCACGTCTACTAGTCTATCATCTCAGCAAAAGCGTGATTCTTTGATTGGGTAGAATCGTTTTCAAGAGAACGTACACTTAGGGTCCGTTTGATTGTAAATGTGGAAAATAGGTGGAAAGAAAATGAATTCCGGGGAATTGAATTGCTTAGTAATTGTTTTACTGAGAATTGTAATTAATTGTGTTTGATTGGTATAATTTTTCACCTGAAAAATGTGGAAAGTTTGGTGTCCGTTTGACTTTATTTTTTATGAAAATTGTCCATGNGCAAATGTGGAAAATAGGTGAAAATAAAATGAATTCAAGTGAATTGAATTGTCTAGAAATTGTTTTTCTGAGAATTGTATTTAATTGGTATAATTTTCCACCTGAAAAATGTTGAAAGTTTGGTGTTCGTTTGACTTTATTTTTTATGAAAATTGTCCATGAAGGTGATAATTTTTTCTACCATTTGTCAATCCTGATACACCAATAAAGCTTGTGGACATATACGAAGTTTAAGCCCCTGGACAGGCCTCCAAAGATGGACAGATCTGTCATACAAGGGATTCATTGATATCATCTTGCAAAACAATGACATAGTCGTATAGAGTTTTCACATGGATGGTTAGTGTTAGACAAAACGCTCGAACTGAATCAAACGGTTCTTTTTAAGTTAAATACTTGAATTGGGTATCTGAATCGAGTATCGATGGATTCGGTTCGGTTCTCGAATTTAGACCAATAATCGAAGAACCAAATAAGAACCGAATCTCTCTAATTTTTTTTAATCTTAAATAAGCTAAATTATTTTATTTTTTCTAAAATAAATTGCTAACTAATTAATTTAACCCTAACCCAAAATATGATTTTATTATTTCTAATTTCTAGTCAAGCCCAACTTAATCAAATTGACCTAGGTTTTACCCAAATATCTTATTCTACCATAGTGTCGTTTCTGCCGTCTATTATTGTGAAGAGATGTGCAAAAGATATTTGGACTATGTTATTTATAAAAGCTAAGATTGAACATTATATAGTTGAATTAATTGTTTCCTGTTAATTCCATATGCTTTTTAACCTTGTTAATTACTTTTCCTTTCGAGTTAGAAGGTAATCAGCGAGTTAGGTTCAGATTGTTCTGTTTTCTTAACAGTCATAGAATAAATTAGAAATGCCCATATCTACACTCTATTAACAATTTCTTCCTGTTCTTAATTAACCTTTTTCTTGGTGGCCGTGGATTTCTGCAGGAGGATGGAGAGCAAAGTTTTAATTCTCAGTGCATTTTGACCTCCAAATCTACTGTTTGTTGCATTGTCGTAATTTCTGAATAAATATGAGTTGAAAATCCCATTTCTACAATATATGACACATTAATTTCTTCGTATACTTCATTTGAGTAGGTTTTTGCTGGAGGATGGACTGCAGTTTTTGAGTCTCTTGACAATGTTGGTGTTAAAGAACCTCAGAACAGGGAACCTCGGCAGATGGTACCTCGGCCAGGAAACATACGTGCGAATTATCAATCCTGAAGACGATGACAACAAAACAGAAATGCTTATACCTAATGATAAGTTAGTTTTGCGCACTTAATTATGCAACAAAATATGGACTATTGTCAATAGATATATTGAAATATGGTTTAATTCGTTTTTAATTCTCAGTGCATTTTGACCTCCAAATCTACTGTTTGTTGCATTGTCGTAATTTCTGAATAAATATGAGTTGAAAATCCCATTTCTACAATATATGACACATTTCTTCGTTTATTTCATTTAAGAAGGTTTTTGCTGGAGGATGGACTGCAGTTTTTGAGTCTCTTGACAATGTTGGTGTCAAAGAACCTCAGAACAGGGAACCTCGGCAGATGGTACCTCGGCCAGGAAACATACGTGCGAATTATCAATCCTGAAGAGGATGACAACAAAACAGAAATGCTTATACATGATAATGCATGCTGAAGTACAGAACCTTCTTTAGCATCCACCACACAATTCTGCTCAAAGCTGCAGGTCGCAATGCTGGTAGTAGCTTCTATATTCATCCAATTTCTGCTAAGCTTTACTTCCAGCCGGTGAAAATTTGCAAGCACCGGATTCAAGTGGCGTTCAGTGGAAAGGCCAGGGAGGAGTCACTAGTCTCACACAGGATCCCTTTTGTCTCTTCTTTTAACTTGTACTTAACTTGTTTGTCTAGGATCTTGCAGAGAGAAGTTGAGTTGTACAAAAATTTCTCAGTACATGTTACATGTTTAGGTGATTGCCATTCATCATGTATCTGAAATTAGTACATATTTTGGTGAATATTATCCCTTTTTGATATAGTCTTTTGCCAACTGTTATGATTATATTCTTTATTATGATTCTGTAGGGACCTGTGTTTTTGATAACCATCGAAAATTACTTTTGGTCTTTACATTTTTTTGAGGGCGGCGTGCCAGTAATTACGCATGAAAAGCTTCCAACGAGGCACTGTTAAATGAGGTAAATTTTTAGTAGTACTTTCTAAACTTCTAATGTTAATCTATTAATTGTGTTCAGTTTTTGAAAAGTTAAATGCTGGCTGTTACAATTTTTCAATGTGTCATGATGTTGACTGTTGTCATTTGTCAAGTAAAATACCCAACGCCTAGGGTGTGTTTGAGCCACATTATTTTGGAAGAATGTATTTTGGAATAGTATATTGACGAAGAATGTGTGGTTAAAAATGAGTAGAAAAATGAGAATTTTGATTTGGTTCAAACAAGGGCTGTATTTATATTGCTCAAAAATTAATTATGGATAGCTAGTTGAGAAAGTGTACTTAGAAGAGTAGAAATTTATAAAGGATAATTCTAAAATCAAAATTAAAATTTGATGGGAATTAAAGGGGAAAGTTACAAAAGTTATTTGTTCGAAACCTTATTAATTTACTTATAACTAAAGAATTTAGATGATCAAGAGATCCGATAATCGAGTAGATAAATTTTGATTAAAAAAATGATTCGGACTTACCCTAACGATGGAGTCTTTTTCAGTTCAGGACCATATCCATCATCCTCACCTTTAAATTTTTCGTAGGAATGATCACAACTTAACTTCTATGTAAAGAAGAAGAAAATCCTTTTTGAAAAGATTTTGGAATCTACTGTGCTAACTACCAAGCCAACCTTCAAAGTGACGTTAATGTGGTGGTATGTGGACCGCAAAGCCAAAAAAAGCCCTCCAAAATTATCAAGTTTGATAAAAATTTGGATGAAGTCTAATTATTAAGGTCGACTTTCGTGTTTAATTGAGTAGCGTGACACACTCATATGGAGTATTTATTGGCTAATCAGATTGTTACTATCATATCGTAGCAGATCTTTTGCTGTTAACCTAGGTTTGGATATAGTTAATTATATCACAATTTAATAGAGCCCTTCACAATTCAAACACTAGCGGCCATTCTAAGTTACACGAAATGTATTCCACAAGTCAAAATGTTTTCTATTATTATAATGTTAAAAGAAATATTGTTTTGCTCAAATCTCGGCAGCGTCGACCTCTTATGGCATGTTTCCGGTATGCTGAATTGGAGAACGATGGACGGAACAATTACAGTCTAGTCCCCTAAACAACATGCCATACTGTTTTCTTAAATCTAAATTGTGTAAAAACTGAAAAGAGATGAATAATTTTTTCTAAAACACCTTCTAGAGGGAAGCAACCCCAATGTACCATAATAGTTCAAAATTAGGTACGTGCAACATAGAAAATCATGATTATAAAAGCAATTCTGGATTATTTTTACAAACAAAATACATATATATTGTAATTTAGTACTGTATCCACAGATAGACAACATAAAGAGTCTGTGGTTATCAGATCATAACATATTGGCAATGCTGCATTTCCAACTAATGCAGCAAATTATAGCCTTTATCTTACAAGAATGACATCTTGGCTACATAATTTTACTCATACGACACGTTTGGTATGTTGTTCTTAATAGAAGCGGACGGGATTAAAAAGAAAAAAAAGTTAAAATCTTGTCCACTCTTCTATCAAGTCTTGCTTACCAAACATTCCCTTAACTTAATCCTAGGTGTGTGTAGTCCGAGGTTCAATAGTTAGGTTATACTATAATTTCAGGTTTATTATTTACAAGAAACTCGACAAATTAATGATGTTTACCCTCAACATCTGTATACTTATATATGATCAGTATATATATACTGGTTGCAGACTGGTTTTATTGGATTCATTTCCACAGATCAACTTGACAACTTGAGGATGAGGTTGAGGCATTATTTTCTGGCGCTGTTTCTTGCTTGTTCAAGTGTGTGATAACCATCATATTGGATTCCTCGGTGCCTCCATGGAAGGCGGCGTCGGCTGCATTGGAATAATCATTTTCCTTAGAAACAACCTCTTCGTGGCTGAGTTGGGATGCGACGAACTTGTCAAGTACGCGCCAATCTGTAACTTGATCTCCTGCATGCTGTTCAGTGCTGTTTCTGTAAACTGAGTGAAAGTTATGCTGATCATGGCTTTGGATTGATGATTGCACGGTGTTTGATAAATTGTTTATGTGGAGGTCACCAAAGGGAGAAATTGAGCTGCAACTCATGCTGGTTGGTGGCTGCATCATTTTCGGACTCTCCAGAAGTGGAAGCTGATGAAGAAAGTGCTGATCAGGTGGCATTTGATACTGCATATCAAGCTCCTTCTTGCAGGAATTATAAGGATAGTGGTAATTCAGATTCTGCTGCTTCGGCGAGTCAATTTCCGGCATGAATGAAACTTGATCGTCATACCAAATTGGGGAGTCATGCTCACTAACTTTATGCATGCTGGCTATTCTCTTCTTGAACACTCTGCAGACAACCCAACCTTCTTCCTGTGTAACATTCAAATTATTCTTTCACGTCAATCTTTTTTCATTTGCCTATACCTTTTTTTTTCTTTCGAAAACTGGGTAATAAATACTGTCAATCAAACTCATATATTGAGGGCTTGTTTGGGTCTGATTAAAATCTGATTTTACTCTAAGTCAAAGTCAAACAATCAATATCAACTATATCTTTCATGGGTCCCACATCTTTTCAACCACACATTTCAAAAACTTCTATCACAATCCACTAAAAATCTGATTTTAATCCACAACAAACACCCTCTAATATAACTCAAAATAAGCAAAGTTGAATGTGCTAATGTTGATAAATCTGGTAATGCATGCACAGATCAAGTAGTCTTTTCCATGCAATGAAGATTACCGAGTGGTAGTAGTTGAACAATGCTGTCTAAAAGTTTAAATTGTTAGATATGAACATAAATTTACCTACTTATATTTTGTCTTTCACACGATCCTTCACATGCAATGCAAGATTTAGTTTTTCATCAAGAGTTTGATAGGTGCACAATTTTCATTAGGACAGGCAGTAGGATGACTTGAATCTTAGGTCTTTGCCTACTCTAATACTACTTTGAAGGAGATAAATTTATTTCATCGTAAAACCTAAATAATGTTATACAATATACAGATAAATATATGTATATACTTGCCTGTGGAGTCCCATTTTCATCTGTTTCGAGGCGATATTCATGCATAATCCAATCTGATTTTTGACCATTTGGAGCTCTACCTTTATAAAACACCAGAGTCTTCCTCATGCCAATTAGGTCGTGCTTTGAGTAAATGGCCTTGTCCCTACCTGTTGCTTTCCAAAATCCTGCTACTGTAGCCCTATTTGTGCGTGTTCCAGTTGGATATTTCTTGTCTTTGTGGCTAAAGAAGTACCAGTCATTTTGCTCTTCTGTTCCTATTCTGCATAGCTCTGTAAGAATATATACTTTTTAATAAGAATCGTGATACTACCATGAATTTCTATGCGTTTTTGAACCACGTCTTATTTTCAAATATTCAAGCTTTTCAAAGAGTGACAAATTTATTAGTTTTTGCCTATTTCGATACAAAGTTGAACTTCTTCTCTTGTAAAAGTTTAAGCCATTAAAAGAAAGCATATATTTATATAAGTTTTATCTTCGACCTACCTTGAAGATCCCAAGGCTCGATTTTATACAGATCAACATCTTTAATAACATCGAAGTCGATCCGTCTTGAAGTAACCTTTCTCCTAAGGTAATAATCGACAAGTTCTTCATCAGTCGGGTGGAATCGAAAACCAGGGGGAACATGTGAAAAAGTATTCATCGTATTCTGAGTCAAATCTGAAACCTGCAATCCATAGTCAACACAATTTAAATATATATACAGGCTCAGTGTACACATTGTTTTACAAAATTAGTAAACAATCATATAAACTAGCCTACTAAAATTGCAATATCAAAAGGATTGCATCTCCTCAAAGTGTTTTCCTATATATGTCTATGTTCCAAACACGAAGGGACAAAGTATAAAGAAACCAAGACTTTAGTACAGCACTCAATATAATTTTGGGAAACCATTTGACTTGGAATATCATTAAAATGGTAACGCGTTTTCGCTTTTTACAACACAATTGGTACACTTAACTAGATACGATGCGAACAAACATTCATCGAATTAATTAGTACAAGCTTAGTTTTTCAGTTGAAAACTTTGTTTCCCAAAGCTCAGATTTGATAGGAATCAACTGCATAGCTTTGCTCTATATGTTAAATTACAAACTAATGTAAAAAGGTAATAAAACTAGGCATATAAACATTATCGATCATCTAGTCAGAAAATTAAATGAAATTTCATCAATTTAGCCACAAGTTCATAGATCCAATGGTCTCATTAATGTGTCAAAAAGATTTGGTAGGGTTGTGCTACAGAAATAATTAATGTCGTAACGGTAAGAGAACAAAATGAACAAGAAAAATTGGATGTGAATCATCATGTAATATGATTAAACCTAGGATCAATTGCAAAGGCATCCTGCTTTAAGATTTACCAACTGATATAATCTATGATTTTTTTTTTTTCTTTTACAATGGAAAGAAATTGGATTCAAATACATGTTCAGTTAGTTTTTTTTTTTTAATAATCAAGAATCATTAGTTGCAAAACCAATGAATGGAATTCTTTGCAGCCTTTAGGGCTGTGATAAATAAATAACTTTCAAAAACAGAACTTTTTATAGATATCTGTGACCATGAATTATTCAGCGAGCTTCAGATAATTCAACGCTAAAGTAATAAGACATGCTATATAAATGTAGAATCACATGAAAATGCATATAATCACTGCTCCACTCATTGTGGATCATTAGGTCTCTTTAAGAGCAAGCATACAACGGTAAAATTACATAAAGAACACACTCACGCTCATATATGTGTGTGTGTGTGTGTGTGTGTGAGTGTGTCTATATATATAGAAATTTGTTCTTGAGGTCAAGATCTGCTGAAACATGCTTTTAATGCAAAACTCAGCTTCCATCTTATAACAATCAACTGTGGGCACCCTTTAATGGAGTTCATATATATATGTGTGTGTGCGTGTGTGTAGAGAGAGAGATAGAGAGAACCTCAGATAAAATAGCCTGAAAAGTTCCCTTGCAAAACCAAATTGTCTGAGCAAGAAAGAACTTTTTCTTCGAGAATGGAGATTTTGGACTAGAGAGTTGGATACATATTCCAATGATGCTCCAAAACTAGAGGAAGACCAAATTCAGACAGCTAAAAGACAAACACAATTATAGAAAGAACAATATATACTTCTCGGGACTTGAACCCTAGCAGTTCTTGTCCTCAAAAATAAGAACTGCAAGGACCCCTTAATGTTTTCTTCTTGTCTGCAATTGGATCGGATCCCGAGAAGGAGAGAAATGAAAACCCGGATTGTCAAACTGAGTAATGGAAGAATGGAGAACAAATGGGATTATGTAAAGACAATCAAATGAAGAGAGGATTCACAGAGAGAAAGTAAAAGTAGAGAGAGAAAAACCCTAATGATGATAGATCATGTAGGCTACCTCAGATTTATTTGATTGCCTCTCGCTATCAACAGTGGGTTGAATTGTTGGGAAAGTTTCTGCGCGCGAAAAAAGGTGGCGCAAAATAGGCACACATATAGGTACATATATAGATAGAGAAAGAGAAAGCTATAGAGATAGAAAGAGCAGCGTGTGGGCCACTACCATCTCCACCACCCGCAACTGAGAGAGACATCTATTCTGAGAAGAATGTTCTGTTTAATGGTCACTTTTCATTGAATTTAGATGTTAGATATTGAGAGAAGAAGTGTGTGATTAATACATAATAAAAACGAGTAGTCTAAGAAAGGAAAATGTTACATTTTTTTTTGTCATTAATTGATGTTCGAGTTTAAACCATTTTCTTGTTAAATCTAAATTCGACAAGTATCTAAACCAATAATTTGCATCGTAAATGAAGTTAAACGAGAAAAAACTAAGGACGTGTTCGGTATAACTCAAAATTCAATTAAAATTGAAAATATAGTCGTTATTGGGTCCAACTCATCTAATAAAAGTCAACAATAACGGTTAATTTTTCGATTTTAATCTCTACCGAACGCGCACTAAGCCTCGCTCGAACCTGTTTTTCTCTCTTTTTCTCCTCACAAACGGGACAAGTTTAAATACCTAATGTATATGCCATACATTAATTTTGAAAGATTTTAATTTGAAACATTTATATGCTTTGATAACATGTAACACTTCCATTAAAAAGAACAAACAGTCTAAAATGTTTGGAATAATTCATTTGAAATTAGTGTAACATAGTAACCTTAATACAAACTTATTAATTAATTTACTTTTTTAGTTTAAAGGGAATGTCACGCCATGGACCAATCATCAAACAACAAAAGGTCTGTCTTAGAGACCATAAGAGACCAAACAGAGACAATAAATAATTCTTATTTTTTTTTATTTTTTTTTTCAGTGGCGACTTTGCAGAACAGTCTGAAGCCAAAAGCTAAACCTATCTGTCTAAATGTGGTAAGGTGGCCCAACCATTCTCTACCATGTTCCTTGTCCCCACCTTTTCTTGTTCATTACTAATGAAAATGTTGGACCCCATTGCGCACGGTTACACTTGATTCACGAACATTTCATTTCGTTGGTTACGCATTTCTTTTATCCTTTTAAAACTTTCGAACGTGATTCAATATAATATTAAAATAAATAAAATTTATGTTAAAATTTTGTCATCACTCATTATTTTATCGAGCGTAAAAAATCTCGCTCGATTCTTAGACATGCTATTTAAGTGGGTAATTCTCGATGACAAGACTTTTGGCCCGGCAAAGGTTACAATGAATCTGATATGCGTGTAAAGAATTGTGTTAAAGACGAACCTTTTTAATGGGTAAGCTTGTTTTGTGTCTACAAGCTAATTTTTGGTAAGATGGTTTTACAATATGATGGTAACTGTTTTTTACATCACATGGTAGGATTTTGACATCACGTGGTTGTCAACTAATGTTGTATACTTAGATTTATTCATGATAGTAATTATAAAGAAAAGACTTCTATTGTGGAAAAGAATTGGTTTGCTATGTTAATGATTGTAATTAATTAATTTTTGTCTCATCTCATTTAATTGAAGTGGTTAGTTTGTTAACTGTCTCAATAATTACCCCCATGATTCTCCATCTTGGAGAGTTAAATGCACGTTTAGTTTTACTTTTTGTTCCAAAAAAAAAAAATCTTCTAATTCCTTGCACAATTTAAATGATGGGAAATCTTACATCGATTTGATGTCAAAAATAAATTAATTGGAGATAAATTCGATAAAGAATTATGCCAATTAAAGCTTTAACACATTGTTATGAAGATGAGCTAGTCCCCCTCACTAAAACTTGTTATGAATCGAAAATGACGTACCGATAATAAAATATAGACATGTTTGATACATTAAATTGAACAAGATAATAGTTACGTATTAATTGTCCTATTGGTATAGTTCTAAATTTCTTTAAATTTAAATTCCAGTAAGAACTCAATTAAAGTCGTGGTGAAGACGAGTTTTCAAATATCTGCAAATTGGAAATCCTGAGAGGAAGCTCAATTGGTTAGGCCTTGGTTTTGCTCCTCAATGGTTACCAGTTCGAGTCCCCTCAGGACCACTGAGGTGAGTACCCAATTGTAAACTTCAAAGTCCCGTAGGATTAGTCGAGGTGCGCGCAAGCTGATCCGAATATCTACTGTTATCAAAATATATATATATATCTCTGCAAATTGGAGGAGGAATTCAGTGAAAAAAATAACACTATGGTTCAAAATCTATAAATGTATGGTCCAAAGCTATAAAAATTTGGTACCAAATTCACAGTCCACATCATTTAACATAACAGTTTCTTGCTCGTAACCTATACGTCTCTTCACCACTACCGACTGTCATCATTACAGAGAGAGAGAGAGAGAGAGAGAGAGTTAAGCTGACTAAAACGGGGGCTCGAGCCTAGTTTCACTCCCATCTCGTTCTAAAATGGGCTTAAATATTGGACACTAATATTAAATGGAAAGAGGTCAAAATTATTTTATATTATTATCTAACATTTATTGATGTTTTTTTTTTTTTTTTACCAGATGTTGAAATGGTCAAGATAAAGTTAATTTTGCAGCTTGTTCACTAATATCAAATTGGAATTATATACATTTAAATCAAATTTAAATGAAAATATAATTGATTTAATTCAAATAAACTGGTATCAATTAATGTGGAAAGAATGACTTTATGTAGCATCGATAAAATCTAAATAATTTATTAATTTGATATACTTTTTTTTTTTTTAATTTCTGGACAGTTTGTAAATTAATTTGTAATAATACACATAGACACGTCGAACAAATTTCGTTCCAATTCAAAACTTCAATTCTTAAATTACTTTAGAGTGTCCTCATTCATATTTATCTATGGCCGTTAAAAATGATTAATTTAGTTTATTTTTAACGAGATTAACATTGAAAGATAAAATTTTATAACTCATAGCTCGTTTGGTAGAGATTACAATTGGATTAAAATTGAAAAACTAGCCATTATTGTTGACTTTTATTAGACGAGCGAGATCCAATAACAGTTAGATTTTCAATTTTAATTGGATTTTAATCGATACCAAACGGGCTCTCAATATGACATCAGAGTTAAAGCTATCAAAAATTTAAAATTGGAGTACATGAACAAACCACCACCTTGTAAATTCACATTAGGGAATTTTTTATTTTTTTTACGCAATTTAATGCAGAAAAAGTATATAAAAAATTAAATTACTTTGGTTAAAAATAAGTTTTATAATAGCGGTTAAAAATAAGTTTTATAATAGTGATTTTTTTTTTGGAAAATATGTAATTAAAAAGTATGGGAACAATTTGAATTTACATGCAAAATTATTTTATTGGAGAATATGATTAAAAATATGATAATGTTATCTAATACCAGTGATGCTGAGCACCAATGTATGTGACATTGTGTGATATGTTCAATTAAATGTAAAATTATATGATTCACTAATTGATCAGTTTATCGCATAATCGTAACTCAATAAATTATGGACCTTGATACATGTATATCAAGTTTTACATAATGAATTACATAATATCACGGATCACTCTATTATTTGCCTGTTTAAAACAAAATCAACTTTTTCATTCAATCTTTTCTCTCCACTTTATTTATGTAATTTTTTATGTACCATTTTTATGTAAAAATAGCATAATTCATAAATTATTAGGGCTGAATTGAAATTTAGGTATTTTTTCCATGTCCAACGACCACAGATGGGTGCCTACAGTTGGTTGGTTTACAATTCTTTATTCGTGACAAAAACTGTTGGTCCCACAACCATACCGGGCCGGGCCTATACCATCAGGAGAGTGACGGCCCTCCAAATACATATCAAGCCGGCTAAGAATAAAAAAAGAGCTTGGCTGAGCCGAGAGGACTAGGGGGTTTTGCAATGTGGAATGTAGGGTGGCTGCGGTGGAATGTGGGCCCAGGGCCCCAAAGAGAGAAATGATGTGTATTGGAGTTGGGAGTTCAGTTTGGCGGCTCTGTTGTCTGGCGTGGGCTAGCCAATATCATTAAGCTTGCAGTTTAGGCGTACTGTCTGGCTGAGTTGTATTGTGGGCTCCCACTAGTGGGCCCCATAAAATTCCACGTAGACAAATTAATTAGGTCGTTGCCAATTATGTTAATTCTTAATTATATATCATTCAACATATTGAAAACGCTACAATAAAATTTGTTCCACGAGAGAATAATCAAGAAAGGAAGGAGCTCACGAGTGCCGAATAAGCATGAATACGACTATCTAAAAGAGCACATTACAAAAAGAGGTAGAGGTGCAATCCTAAGTTGCTTTAAGGAAGATCCAAGTTTTGACTTTTTTAGATTGATAGCATCTTGTTAGAGCACCTTTGGATTCAAGTTTGTTCGTGTTGTCCTTCCTTATCGACTTTGCTTTTCCCCTATCGGTGGTAGTCTTTACGTTTTTCATGAGGCGAGATTGGGGTCCTTACAAACAAGATAAATATAGACCATAACATGAAAAGTACAATTAGCAAATCGATTTATATGTGCATTACAAAACGCAAAAAGAAAAAAATAAAAATAAATAAGAGACTTGTTAGTTTTAAGGTTTTTAAGCTTTCTTGATTATATAATAAGGTGATCAACATGCATATTGATCCACAATAACTTTGCTTGAGATAGTTAATTTTTTTTTTTTAATTAAAAATCAAAGCAGAGCTTTAAAAAATGTGTTTTTTTAACTTTATGGAAGTTGGCTTATAACTAACAAGTTTAAAATATATCATTTTTATTAGTTAAAATTGTTAATAAAGTAAATTATTCATTCCACGTCTAACTTTTCTTTATCGCTAAAATGGGTAATTCTTTTTTACGAAAAAGCAAAGTTAATTTCTCTATTTTTCTATATAATCTTGCAATTGATTATTTCCTTTAAATATTGCTTCCATTTGTACTTGTTTGGCCTTGTGTACATAAGCAAAAAGGAGTTTGAATGCAAGACTCAACTCATATTATTTGACTATGTGGTAGAAGGGAATAGTGTGAAACAGTTGCATAGACGTGAGAATATTAAGATATCTGTTCGTACCATCGAAAGAGCGGTGAAGACGAGTAAACTTATTACAAAATATTTATTTCTTTTAAGTCGATTTCATCCAAAATAATTAAACCTAGTCAATTTTAATAATTAAAACAAAATTTTGAAATTCCTCAAAGTTTCCATGACAATAACCTTGTCCATAACTTTGGAAATAAGTTTGATCCAATACTAAAACGTAGACTTGGAGTATCATACAAGGTACAAGCCCTTGAAAATACAAGGGTCACAAAGAGTGCATAAAGGAGCTTTTCACCCCCACAAAATATTGAAAACCCGGGAAGGAATGGGGAGAGTTTGGGGGTAAATGGACCCCATCTTTTCATCATGACATAGGTATAACATCATGGTACACGTGGCATAGTTTCATTTGCTCTAAATGACTTCAACCAATGATATTGCGGCATCTATAATACTTCTTAGGGCCCACCAGGTTTCATCATCACCTCCTACTACCCTGCATACGCGGCGAATTTTATATTACTACTTAAATATTAAACTATGGGCCCCGTGGAATGTCCCTATTGGTTGTTTCCCAAGACAAAGTGAGAGAGACAAAAATGTCCTTCCTTTGGTAAGGAAGAAATGTAGTTTCTCTTGGAGAGGAGGAATAGAGGTGTCAAGACGAACATGTCGATCAGATTTATGAAAATCGGTCCGGATCGATTTGGGACTCTCGGACCGATTCATGACCTGAGCGAACGGTTCACGAGTCAAAGATATATGACCTGCGGGTTTCGTGGGTTGCACTTTCACTTATCGCGATTAACCCGCTGGCCCATGAAAAAAAATTAAAAATTAAAATATTTTGAAAAATTTTGAACAACTAAATTATAGTTAAGTAGGTGTCGACCTAGTTGGAATGTTCTTAAACTATAAAATAAATTATAGTAAAAGTAGGTGCCAACCTAGTTGTGATATACTT
>CAIGRO010090578.1:0-14085 GCA_903798355.1 Fraxinus baroniana | reverse complement strand
ATCACCAAGCTGCTCCAACCAATATTGATTATTACATCACTCAGCTGCTCCAATAAGGAATCGAACTCCCCACGCTGAGATTGCAAGCCCAACAATGCCCTTCCTTTGCCAACTTGGATGTGCCCCGAGGGGCTGGGTCACCCATTCTTGGTGACACATGTGGCGGTGTTAGTCTTGTGACAACTTGTTCTCCTAGGAGTCTACCATCGTTAGCTGCTTCATCTCATTCTTATCAGCAGCATCTATCATATTGTTTCGTTGTTCCCATTTTATCTATTGTAGCTTATCCACCTTAATTAGAAGCTTCTCCGTTTGTTCCTCCAGTACAACCCTGTCATCCATGCAAACCAGATCAAAATATGGCATTCATAAGCCAAAAAGGGTTGGTTGCTTGTCTACTTCTTCCTCATCTGCTAAAGAGTCGTATCTGCTAAGGCAGCATTACTAGATCCTAACTGGCCAAGACATGTCTGCATCCACTATCAGAGTTATCTTAACCCTTGCTGTGACTTTTGGTTGGTATATTAATTAAAAATTGACACAAGTAATGCTTTTTTTGAATGGGAATCTTCATGAGGTTGTTTATATGTCTCAGCCACAAGCTCAATAAAGCCTTGTATTGGATGAAACAATCCCCCCAGACTTGATTTGATTAATTAAACCAGTCTCTAGGGGTTTTCAAAACTCCAAATCAAATACTAGCCTGTTCTTCTCTTTTTCAGCTGGCCAATCCCTGTTTATGTTAGTGTGTATGGATGATATTCTAATTATTGGCCATAGCAAGTCTCAGGTGCCGCAACTGGTTCACGATCAAAACTCTCAATTTTCCCTTATGTCCTTGGGTTCTCTGAAGTATTTTCTTGGATTTGAAGCTACGAGGGATCACAATTGTTTATACTCACAATGGTGCTGCAGAAAACAAAAAGTGATTTCCAGGTATAGTAAGTCTAAATGTCGAGCATACTGCATGGAGCCACTGACATTATATGACTTCAAAGCCTGTTTTATGAGTTGTGTATATGTTGTTGACTATCCTATTATCTGTTGTGCCAATGTTAGTGCAGGTTCATTGGCTTCAAATCCAGTGTTCAATCACTGTACCAAACACATTGAGATCAATATACATTTTGTGCGAAAAAAGGTTGTCGCCAAGCAACTGGAGGTTCGATAAGTGGCTACTGCTGATGAGGTTGCTGACATCTTCACCAAGGCTCTCGCAGAGTTTTGAGGTTCTTCAAGCCAAGCTTACTGGTATTCCAATTGCTCATATATATATATATTGTTTCGTCTTCTCTCAATTGCTCTCTCCCACTCTTTTAACTATTGGTAAGTACTTAAATGACTTGAAATGTTCATTTCTAAAGGCGGGGATAAATTGACACTATCAATTCCACTCGACTTGGGAACAATTTAACTTCCTTGATAAGACCAAAGAATAAAGTGTGCAACAGTTTCCCACTAGAAGTATTCTATGAAATAAATATACAAATCAAGGAATTAGATGGCATTTCAATAGAAAATTCAATTAAACATATCCATACAACAATATCAAATTCAGCATATTTGGCCTGCCTCTCTTTTAATATACATACAAGAAGAGGGGAGATGGTTAGATTTCTTGTTTTCAAAATTGAAATTGCATTGATGAACGAACCCCAGCCACCAAAGAATATCCATAGCTTTCCTTACTAGATGTCACCAGCAGAATATGGAAAAGTACTGGTGCTGTTTAATCCAACAATGTAGTTTTGATTTATAAGAGTTCAGTTTGTCTGATTTGGGAATCTTACATCGAGTCTGAGATGGGCTTGGATTCAAAGAACTTAGCAACAGCCTGGTAGAGATTCTCTTCCTCGAATGGTTTGGACACGTATCCATCCATCCCACATTCAAGACATTTGTCTGAGGTTGCGTGGATAACATCGGCTGTCATCGCCAATATTGGCATATGCCACACTCTATTTCCTGCAGTTCCTTTGATGGTGCATCCTCCCTTCATCTGTTCATTTGCATTCCTCTCCATTTGCCTAATCCGTCGAGTTGCTTCGAAACTGCAATTATTGGAATGAGCAAATTAGCCTTTTCTCGAAAGAAAAGTTTAAAGTCCTGTAGTCATAAACCTATCAGGATTCTAGTGGACCGTAAAAACTACAACACACCAACTTGAAGCTGAATTGGTAAACAATCTCTTCGATAGAAGATCAAGTTTATTGCAAACTACAAGGATGATGCCATGTTGGAATAAAGATTGCCCCGGGTGAGAAAAACATTTATTTGATGGCATAAAGATGTTTGAAGCAGATACACAATGAAGCATACTAATACAAGACGTGCACTAATTGGACCCAGAAGGACGCTACAATTGACAAAGTGAGGACATGTGTATGGAGTTAGGACCTATATCAGAATCGATTGTTCCAGTTATTCAAATCACAACGAAAATTTCTTGAAGTTCAGATTTCCCATTTTTCTGCAATATAAAAATATATCCAGTACATAAACTACTCTTTGATTGCAGGACAGTATCAGCCAAATTGTTCTTGCCAGGTTAACAGACTCTAAAATACAAAAATATGCTAGTGAATGCCATGTACAGTGAGGTAATAATTTCATTCTTGAAGTTCAAAAAGCATATGGTTAATAGTATATTCTAACTCATTCAATTTAGAGCACGGGAAAAATGAAATCACAACTAGAAAATCATCAAGATGAAAAATGGCAGGGTCATGGCAATTGCAATATTTGGTTGATATGAGTAAAGTATTCTAGTCTTAAGCTCTATCTTTCCAAGATGAAATATAAATCAAGTTATGATCTCAAAAAGAAACATCCACATTATATACCAGGTATCAATTCCAGAAAGTTTTAAGAACATACCCATCCATTTCGGGCATCTGAATATCCATGAAGCAGGCGTCGAAACTGTGAGGTAGATCAAGCCACTTAAGAGCCTCTTCACCACTTTTAGCACACACTACATCAGCCCCAAACTTTTTGAGTGCACCAGCAGCAACTCTGCGGTTCACTATATTATCATCAACTACCAGTATCTTCTTGCCACAGAGCAAGCTATGAAGGAAAGTTGATTTGCACACATCTTGTGTCTTACGACCCATTCCCAACACCTGTTGAAGGCATGCAGCCACCATACTCGCTCTTAAAGGTTTCATGATCACGGTATCTGAAAAATCAGCTGCCTTAGCTTTGTCAAGCTCAGAACTTGTAATATTGGTTGCAAGAAGGATCATCTTAGGCAACTTATATGAGCGGCCATTTTGTCTCCAGTCTGAAAACACTGAATTAAAACCATCATCCTTGCAAGAAATCCATGAATCTTTCTCCACCAGAATCACGTCTGGTAGCCTTTCATTTCTGCAATATATATTTAAAATTCAATACAACTTTTCATACAAATAGCAGATATTTATTTGTTATGGATGGAAATTTTGAACTATTCTCATGGAAGAACAAGACAAAAGTATGCAATACTGTGAAGAAATCTAGTCATGCTCCATTGCTAATATGAATAGTTTGGTAGAAGATCACCCATGGGCCCTTGCATGAAGCTTTACAACAAAAGGTATCTGAAGTTCAAAAACCACAACAGAGAGAATGGAAAATAAAAAATGCTTACTTAGAGATCAGGAAACCATTTTTATCAGATATAGAAATTGCTGTCCTCATGCTACTGACGGCTTCAACCCAAATACCAAGCCTCTTGAGGTGATACCTTGTGACAGCAGCTCTAACTGGTTTTCCATCAACTACAATAGCTTTTAACCCTTTAAATGCCGTTGGAAGATCATCAGAGACAGATTTTTTCAAATCCCCAACTGCATTTTTTTCGCATCTTTGGAAGTCAACAGTGAATGAAAAAGTGCTTCCAACATGAAGACGGCTAATGAAGTTTATATGACCACCCATTAGCTCAACAAGACACTTACTAATGCTCAACCCTATACCTGTTCCCCCATAATTTCTAGATGTTGAACTGTCTGCTTGCATAAATGGCGTGAAAACCCGTTTTTGTGCATGTTCAGGAATCCCAATTCCTGTATCTTCAACACAAACCATCAGCGTGACATTCTGATGAGTGTTATCATTCATTGCTCTAATAGCAGCATCATACCGGAAGTCGTCATCGGCAATCAAATACTTAAAGGTATCCCAGCTGTTTCGGTCATCAGCAGCTTGACAACCACTCAAAGTTTGAAACTGATGACCGCTAGATTGTACTACACTTTCAGATACTCCATTCAAACAGGTTTCAGTTCTGACATCCATCACGGCTTTTGCTTGTTCAGCTAAATGGACTTGAACAAAGATATGTCCTCTCTCAGTAAACTGTCAAGAAATAGATCGTGAGTATGTTGCGTTCATAAAACTACAATCAAAACATTTTGGATTAAGAAGAGAAATCCAATTTAAATCCCATAATTTATTTGATTATTTCTAATTTGAATCAAAATCCTGTCTCACTAGGGGTTTGATAGCTATCAAGATTGTGCTATCCAGGCAGAAGGGTGGGAGTTGAAACCTTTTTTAATGCAATTGAGGAATGATATGTATTCAATTTGGGAAGGAAAAAGGCCATCCCCCTCTCTGAGTATAAAAAATGCAGAAAAGCTTGAGATAGGTTCTTTTAACATCTGAAGTATAGCAAGCATTGAATATTCACTTACTTTGACAGAGTTGCCCACGAGATTCGTAATCACTTGTCTGAATCTTCCTGGATCTCCAATAACAATTTCAGGGACTTTATCAGAAACAAATACTGCCAACTGTATGACGAATCGCATAGTATTGTCCAAGGAAGTTCCAATCAATTTTTCCAGATGCACCAATGTCAGAAAGCCACAGAAGAGCGAACAGAAAAGGCATGGAAACATAAGGAAAAAAAATTAGAACATGAAGGCAGCATGCAGGATTAAGTGTTTTGAGCACTTGGCAGAAATGCTAGTAAGATGATAATTTGGATTGTTAGAGCTTTTCATGCCTTACCTCAATACCCTTGTTCCTAGACTTCTCAGAAAACAGGGATAGAACATCATCTAGTATTGACCGAAGAGCAAAAGGGACTGCCTCAAGTTCTAGCTTGCCTGCTTCAATCTTTGCCCTGTCAAGCACTTCATTTATCAATGTTATCAGTGACTTTCCACAAGCTTGAGCAGTCTGAGCATAGTCCCTTTGTGGGGAACTCAGTTCTGTGTCTAGTAGCAGAGCTAGCATTCCTGCAAATTGACATGAACAAAATCAATATTCACATTCCCAACCAATTTGATAGATGAGATTATTCAAAAGAAATTTTGACATACCAAGGATGCCATTCATGGGAGTTCTTATTTCATGGGAAACGGTTGCTAGAAACTGGCATTAAAAAAGAGATAAATTCAGATCATAAAGTAACAGCAGATGAGCAGTATTCAACTGGTGGATGGTGAACACATTTGAATGAAATACCTGGGATTTGGCTACATCAGCAGCTTCAGCTCGGACCTTCAATTCCTGCATTTTATGGAAGTCATCTTCAACTTTAACAATGTGAATCGCTGCGCCATATATCATATATCCAATTAAAAAGCCAATCACAAAGACGAAAAATGCTGTTGTCAGTGCTGTCCACGACGGGGGAGCCTTTTGAAGATACCTAAGTGGGGATACAAATTGGTCTCAGTACGCATGCCTAACAGAATTTTATGTCGCTTAGAATAGATGCTCCAGAGATTTGTGCACATACCTACACATCATCTCGTGTTTACGAAAGGGGTCTCCAAAATCAAGACTGCTCACATGCGTAAGGAACATGTCACCCTCTTGAGAGTGGTGTCCATACATGATTAAGGGATCGGAAGAGTTGGTAATGTCATACACGGTGACCACTATTGCCTGGTTACCAGCAAGTTGCCCTAGTAGATTTTCAACAAGGGATTCGACATCAAAGGCTCCACCAAGGTAACTGTTTGCAATGAGCATAATTTAGCACATGAAACTTTCAACAAAAGCATAGAAATTAACATAAACAACAAAGGAAGTCTAGTGCTCTACTTCCAATTTTTGTATTTTAACATCCTTTCAAGTATTTCCATATCTTCATACTGTAAACATTAGAAGTCTCCCATACACGTAATGATCCCAGAATCACAAGACATAATAATACTGCAATTCAAATAGAAAAGAAATACCATTGAGAATAATATACAGTATCCATTCAGCTGAAGATTATGGCACTACCGAATTGATATTGTTTAATTGGAAGGCAGAGTTGATGTCTAGACAGTGGGAACATGCTTTATCACCAAAAGTACCCCAATAATGGAAAACCAAAGAAGAAAAATATGACCATCTAAAGAGAATCTTGTGCGAGAAAAATTAAGTCACATCTCTTTTTTAAGAAATCCACGACGAAACATCAATGTTTTAATCTCCTTTCTGATGATCACATTGATGAAAATAGAAGAGGATAAAATACGAATCAAGACCACAAGTGTGAAAGGTTGAGATGTGAAAGTGAAAGCCACGCTTTCCTTGGTGGCCAATAATAAGTAATAACTAGGAAAGAGAAAATGTCTAAGTAAAGCCCACGAGTTTCCTCATAATAATAAGAGAGAATTCTTATCCTCAACTTCTTTTTACTCTAGACCTCCCCAATCCTTTGAAACAATAACAAGAATAATAAGCCTCCAAATCTGACAAATTTCCTGCTAGTATCTTAAAATCCAACCATGGAAACATCAACTAAAGTATCTTATATTTTTTTCACAATTTATTCATCTGCTGCAATTGAATCATTTTCTTCAAAAATTGGTTCTGGGTCATTGATTAAGGATCCTTTTCATGGTGCTTAATAATATTGTGTGGTTAATTGGCTCAACTAGTCCGGTAGTAAATCTTGGAATTGTTCTATAATGATCAAATTGAATAGTGAGCCCATATGTAAGGTACTTTTTGTTACATGGAGGAAGCTTGTGGATTCAAGCATATGAGAAGAATGACAGCCTAGCTGATCTAGAAAGAAATAGAAATTTGTGGATTAGAATATCAAGATATTCTACTGCACAAACAGAAATATTGAGGTGGTTAATTTTATTTAGCAGGCAGGTCACTGGTGTTCTTTCATTTTGAGATTATTATCCTATTCCAACACAAGTTGTGCATACATAGATGTTAAATGACATTGCCAAAGGCTTACCCTGCAGTTGCTTCAATGCGATCTTTCACAGTTGGGTTTGGAGGAAGATTTGATTTGTAAACAGGGAAGGTTAAAACAACCCCAAGATGGTGAGAACCTAACAACCGGAAGGGGCTTGTAAGAACTGCTTTACCAGTTGTCCGTGCCCTCAATATGTTTTCACCGTCCTCCTGCATCAGCCAAAATAGTTATTCAATCAGTATATAATAGAAAAATTACATTTAAAAATATTTAATTCACTTCAACAATGAATTAATTCAGTTACCTCCCCTGACATCATATCAAGTGATTCAATATAGGATACAGTTTCTTGAGAGAATATCACCGGAGCATACTCATCCTTGATGGGTGAAGTCTCTCTCTCCATTGTTCTTATTGTCCATCCGTGCTCCTTCTCAAATTCATCCCTTTCCGAATTTACAACTCTCTCTGCGTATGCCACCCCACTCATCAATGGCCTCTCGAAAGCAGTTCTGGCAGTGTATTCAGCAAAAGTTTGCTGAATTTTACACCAAGATGATGAACGTATAAAAACGTCCAAAATCAGAAAATAATCAAAAACCAGAACATGAAAAGGAAACAGTACCAAAAGAACCACATTTCATGATTTCAACCGAAAATATAGGGACTCCATAGCATAAACAAGAAAGGGCTAATCAAATTTCTCAACAAAAACACTGAAAATTCAAGAATAAGCAAAATACCTGATCAATTGCTGATGGGTGCTTGAGATAATGGAAAGTGGAAACAAGGATGGCGAGGGCGTGGACATGGTTGACACTGACACTGAATTGATCCTGCAACATTCTAGCCCTTTGGTCACACATGCTTACAAGGACTTCCTTCCTCTTCTCCTTGTGCTCATCGTCCATGTAATCATAAATTTGTGCACTAATAATCAACATTAGCATTATCCAAAGTGCCAAGATTCTCGGGTTCGAAACTTTGTGGATGATTGAATATTTTCTCTTGGTGCCCAATTGTTCATTCACCCTCACAGCCACCATGTGGTGGCTTTGCCTTTTCTCTGTCATTCTACAAACTATCTCTTCCTATTCTTTTCTCTGCAGTGTGCTTTTTCTTGCTTCTCCCACTTTTCCATCCGACCGCTAAAAGAAAACAAAACCCCCAAGAAAATATATGTATACACCCATCACTTTTCAAGACATGTTTGCAACACAAAGAATAGGGTTCTCTCAAATCAATGTACTTCTATGATTACAGCATTTTTTTTTATTTTTTTTTTTTTTTTTTTGCGACTCAAATAATTAACACAGAGTGAAGACTGCCCCCCAAAAAAAGAAATTCTTTTTAATCCCCTTCAAAGTAATTCTATGTATAAAAAAAGTAATTTTTTTTTAACATGATGGGAGGAACAAGCATGGCCTTGTTGCAGACCTCAAAAGATGAAGCAAAGCCCAAATTCCAAAGAATTTTTTTTCATCTTTTTACCTCTCTCTTCCTCAAACTCTATCCTCCTGCTGCTAATACTTCAAAAGGGGTGTGCCAGATGCTATTGTTGCTAATAAACAATGAGAAACACCACCAGCATTTCAATCATGTATTGATTTTGTGTGCAAAGCTCAAGACCACCAGACAAACAAGAGCACGTTCACCGCCCCTGCTCCTCTAAAAAAATTAACATTCCACAGACTCAAACACGCCCGAAAGTTCAATCTTTGACCAGCCCACACGCAGAAAGAGAATGGTAAAATAACTACATATATATATTTAAAAAAACCAACCTGTTTCCGTGTTCAATGAACTGTTGCAGGATTGATATTTGATACATCTTGCTTTTATTCCTTATTTTGTTTTTGATTTCTTTAATACTTTTCTTGGTGGTGACAGTATTAAATTATTGTTACATGAATATAGTATGTGAGAGATATCTTGTCTAGCTTACTTTTTAAAGCAAACTGAATCGAATTTGAGGATTTTGCAGACACGCTCTTGTCCCCTGGTTTACCTCTATCAGTAATTTATCTTTCTTTTCTTTTCTTTTTTTTCTTTATGCAAATTCTTTAGAAAATCCACGTGCCATTTTTATTTTTTTTTTCTCTCAGTCAATGTTCTTGTCCTTACGTATCTAGCTTATGTGTGGGGTATATTAAAATCAAATTTTTATTCGATTTTAATAAAAATTAATGAAATGTATAGTTGAAAATTTGTGAAAATAAAAAAAAATGATTAAAATTAATTGTTGACTTTGACTTAAATTAAAATTTTAATTTTAATCCGTACCAAATAAGAGCCTACTATTTTCTTGGACTTGCATTAAAATAAAGCTTGATAAGTTCTCTATGGTGTGTTGGATTCTTTTAATAGTAAGTTCCAATTTCTTTTGAGGGAATTTCAACTTTCATACTTGTCGCGGCCTAACTTCCATGTTCGTGGGGTACTTTTTTACCTAACGAAGTTTTTCTATAAAATCTATGTTTGCCTCATATTTTTGTTTATGAATATTCATATCACTTTTAATTCTTTTATTATAAAAAAATCTACCAGTATTACTCACTTATCTACTATATATTCTTATTTATTTATAATCTAAAATACTTATTAACACTTCCCAAAACATGTTCTTATATGCTAAATGTCCTTGCACACATGTGGTGATTAATTAAAAGAGTAAAATTATTCAAAAATATTTTCTTTTTCTTAAAAAAAACTAAATGGCATTGTTTAATTTTTGTTAAATGTACCACATTTTAATTGCAATTAAGATTCTCAAATTTTGCTCACTTATGCTCCAACAATTTTTTGGTTGTAATTTGACCACAAACGTCTATCAATCAAAACATCATGTCCCTTATATGAGCTGAAGAATTCGTCATGAAGAAGTACAAAAGAATTTTTTGCCCCTCGAATTTTTAAATGAGAAAGATAGACAACAAAAACAAAAGTTCGACGACATATTTTTCTCATGCTAACAGAATATTTGGACATATATAATCATCAAAAATAAGATGTGCTAATTAATTGAAAGTTATGAATATGAACTTGACAAAAAAAAAAAGTTGGGGCATGAATGTAATAATGAGTAAATATTAGAAATACTTATAGAAATTAAAACGTGGTATTAACAAAAACTATAGTGTGAATATGATTTTCATAGTTCATATCGCTCTTTTTTTTAAAAACAATTTTATCATTTCGGACAGACTGAGACATCATATTGGTGTTGTGTGGTTATTTAATGACTAAATAAATTTTGTCTGTCGTGGATATCGAACACACTTTGTTAAAACTTAGAAATGTGGATGTCAATTGTCACAAATGAAATTTTTGGAGCGTGTTTGCTACACATATGAAAGTCTGGGACTCTTGGAGGAATTTATCTTTTTTAAAATAGCGTAAATTTTCTTCTTCAAAATTGGAAAAATAAAATTGACTAAAATATTAGAAGTCGCTTTCACATATCTTGGCGATAATGACTCGGCGACAAGGAGCAGATCTTATTCTCATTTAAATTACTAAGAAACCTTGATACGTTGTCCTATTTGCTATTTTGCCCTTCATTCATAATTTCAATTATTTATAAATATCAAAAAGATATGAGATACTTATTTCGTAATTAACAGTAAATTTAATCATAATATGCACTAAAGTTAAAACACACAAAATCTTTCAGTTAGTTATATATTGATGGAGAAAATAAAATAACAAATGGTTTTCATTCTCTTGTATGCATAGAAAGGAAAAGAAGGCGAACCAATGAAATTTTGCTTGTCTTTTCGGAAGAATGGACCAAATCATTTTCTTAAAAACACGTAAAATTCGTCATTACGAGAAGGATAACAGTAACCCCACCATTAATTATTTTAGTTATGAATTTCTTAGTAGAAGAAATACATGTCCTACCAAGACTGATTTATAACTTACTTTCCTCTTTCTTATTAGGCAAAGATTGACTTTCGCGGAAAAGATGACAGCGACGTTGTATTGTCATAATCCATGTTGTATATTTGAAAGAGCTTGACCTCCTTGCTTCTTTCGAGTACATGTCAAAACACTTTTGTAGTTGGAAGTAGCAAACAATTTTAACAGTTAAGACCCGATTATTTTTTTAAAAGCTTAATCCTTGACCCAAAAAAAAAAACATGAAGTAGTGTGACGATAGCAATTCATTAAGCGATGGAAACTCGTTGGATATCGACCAAGTCAGTTTAGATCAATGTAATCAAAATTGACACGAATCGGCGTATTCATAAAGTAAACTGGGAACTGATTTTAGAACTGGGTTGATTGCTTTTAAATATTACGAGTTCATTTGTTAGGGCATTTGAGCATGTTAAAAAAAAAATTATGTACGTGCTTTGTCTAATTACAAGGTTTTTCAGAGAAAATCGATCGAAGATAACTTCTTGTAAAAAAATTTTTTACAAAAAATAAAAATTATGTCAAAAGGGCCGTACATATTAGAAAAACCCTAGAAAACTGTGGACTCCACGGATTTATTAATTGGACACCTGCGAAACAGGTTGCAGCTGTCCATGTTAGAGGGGGTTTTTTTTTTTTTTTAACCATTTTTACTTTAAAATGTAACTTTGGCCGTCAATTTCAATTTTGCAGATCATTTTAGGGTTGATTACTTCACCTGCACTATATACATTTCTACTTATAATCATTCCAAGGTCGACTTCGTCCAGCTTATACCCCAAAATTTATGTCTTATTTAATGAGTTACAATTATTATATTTTAAGGACAATTAATAAAAAAGTATAGTTATTAAATTGGACTAAACTGCAGAATTTGAAAAATGTAGAGACCTAACTGTAACTTAAAAGAGTTGCAAGTTTGGGATTTCGAGACGCGAGGTATAATTTTGAGGATGACAATGTTAATAAGCTCATGTTTAGTAATTAGTACAAATTCATTTTTCTTCAAACTTATTTTCAACCACAAATTCTTCTAATAAAATAATTTTACATATTAATGTATAACTTTTCACTATTTTTTAACCACACAATATTCAAATTAATTAATTTTCATAAAAATCATTCTCAAAAAAGATCAACAATTTAACAGGACAGTTTAGAGGCAATGTTGCTATTTTTTGCAAGTTTAGAATGAAATTGCAAATTTTCATTTTTCAAAGGATTGAAGTGCAATTATAGCAAAATGTGTATTTGTAGTATAAGAAGTGAACAAATTGAGTTAATTTATACAACTAATTAGTCGAAATTGGTATAATGTAAGAGCATTAGATCCCTAGAACCCATTAAAGCTCTTATCGCACACAAATACAATGCCTAATTTTATTCAAAAGCAAAAGTAACGAAAGGATTTATCGTTTTCCTTATGTTTAGATTAGTCGATTGAACATGGAATAACTCTAGGATTTGGCTTGATATGATCCAAAGCTTCTTTAATACGTTGTAATTCTCTTACGACCAATTCCCATTGAGATAAGAGACAAAGGCGAACCTCGTCGCATAACATGTAACTTTTTGTGTTTTCAAATTTCTATGCAATTGCATTCATCGACAAAGAAAGTTAATGAGATCATAATGCACAAGCAACATCTCAAACTATAGGAGTAAAAGATAGTTCATATTTTCTATTTCATTACAAAATATTATACAACGATGCATCTGAATAATGAAGTTGTTTGGCTAAAATTATAATGTGATAGAAATGAGTAGTAGTTTTGAATCCTACGAAATATGTTGTTAGGATTAATGTTTGACTTTCAAAAGTAAATTATAAGTTGCTTTTAATGTTTCCCAAACATAGTATATGTCCCTTTTTGGTAATGATTGAAATCAAATTTTTTAGTTTATTTTTACAAAAGATAATGATATTTTTGATTAAAAAGTTGTGGGTCTTACGAAATATATGGTTAAAATTTATTATTGGATTTGATTTAAATTAAAATCTAAATTTTAACTCCTAAGCAAGAAGTATGTACTATACTTTACGAACCCTCGCAGGGAAACTCACATAGTTTGTGGGGTCTATCAAATACTTTAAAGGTTTTGAATGTCCTTAAAACAATTTATCGTATAATGATGGGAAACATAATAGTGAACACAATGTCTAGTAATTATAGCTTTGTATTTGCATAGCTAACGCATTGTAAGTTGTAAACCACTACTTCATACTCGATATCCATATAAAATTATACAATCATATATCGTCATCACATACAAACATAGTTCATATGGACCTCACACAAATAAATGTTACGACCAATATATACGTTCAGCGATGGATGGAAACATTTTAAATTAGAGGGGCACAATCAAACTTTCTACAGATCAAATACTTTGTTCATAACTTTTGAATGATTCATACTTGACCATAGAAAACACGGATTTACGTTTAAAAAAATTACTTCATTAATATTTTGCTCATTATTTTTATCCATTTGATTTCGAACACTAATTTTATTAATATTCTGCTCATTACAATAAAAAAATGCATATTTTCTTTTAAAGAATTTATAGTGCATTTGATGCAGACAATCAATTAAAATAATGGAAAGAAAAACATATAACTAATATTCAATACTAATAATCAATCAAATAAACACAATTCTTTAAATATAAGTCAAATTAGATATAATCATTTTAGACACATTTTATATACACGATTTGATAGGAGAAAATGCGAATTTAGTTTTAGTTTGTTGAAAATTTGATTGGGAAATGAAAATTTGTAGCAAACGCGATAATTTGTAGAGAAATTATACGCAAGTTTTAAAAAATTAGAAGGGTCAAAATTATGATAAAAAGCGTGAAGAAGAGAGTCGTGAGAGAGTAAGAGAGAATAAAAAAAGTTTAAATTTATTGTGATTTTGCCCATGATGGAGATTAAAATCAGATTTTTAAGTAAACGTTGATCAAAGTTGAAAAGTTGTAGGTTACATAAAATATATTATTAAAATTAA
>CAIGRO010090548.1:0-10529 GCA_903798355.1 Fraxinus baroniana | reverse complement strand
TTAAATGTTTCTGACTGAAGCTGCTAACTTGACCGTTTGGGTCCTGCCACACGTCCCATCAATCAGTGATTTGACTTTAAAAAGATTGAGCAAGGGATCTTTGTCGGGGCGAGGTGAAGCAAGTGTGGCGGGCAAAAGTAGAGTGCGGGCCTTTGCATCCGTAGTGTATCGCAGATGTTCGCCCCTTACGTGATCACTTCAGTTCATGCAATCAGTTCGTCCCATGCGCAATCGCCTCGGCACTACGTGGTGTGGTCTGATCTGACCCTTAACAGTTATATTGTTGAATTTCCCATAGACGACGACCCCAAAAAATATACAAATAATGTGGCCAACAGATTCCAAAGCCTCTCACGTCCATGCAAGTTGGCTTTCTGCACACTTGGACAAATCGTTAGTCACATGTGGCCTTCTTCCGAAAAGGGGCGGAGTTGGCTGTGCGCACTCCAACGGTCATGTTAGTTGAAGAATTAATTATATGAGTATGAGAGAGCTTAAAACTTGAGTCTCCAATATAAAAATGGAGGTTGGATTTAGGGTGAGTGAGTAAAGTGTGTGTATTAAGAATACAACTTCGAGAGTCTAAACTTGCTTTACCTTTGAATCGCACTAAGTGTAGACTTTTATACTTGGGTAGGATGAATGAAGGCCGTTGGATGACAATGCACGTGGCCTCATCCAAATGGTCGGCCTCTCTATTAATAGACATCAATCAATTACAACCTTAAATGCTAATACCATTTTTGTATCCATAAAGTCTAGCTTGCGGCTTGGACTTGACCAAATAGGTTTGTGGCGGTGGCAGTGACATTGAGTTGTCTTGTCAATCACGTGGCATAAGATCTGCTCAAGATCTTGTCACTGCCTCGTCTTGGACCGATTCTTGCAAGGGGGCCTGTGTGTAAGGAGGTCGGTCTAGTTTTTCTATACGAGGAAAAGTGGGTTGTTCAACTTGAAGCAGGTCATCTGCGTATAGTTGGATCGCCCATGTTAGTGTCTAAGGTGTGGGGCCCCCAAACCGTTCGCCACGTAGATTATTTGAGACCACTTGTGGGTTCTAGTTTTCGTAACAAAATTCTTTCTAAAAAATGATATTTAAACAGGAGCTAAATGTGTGCGTGTTTACAATTTATTAAGGTTACAAAAGTAATTTTATATAGTATTGAATGAGATAGAGATCTTTTGTTAAGTTTTATTGTTATTGATTTATGATAATCGTAAACACGCCATATTTACTAAAAGGATAAATATGAGATGCACGTGATGGAATATGCTCAACGCTAAATTCAAACGCGAATAATTTCTAATTTAAGTTTTTAGAAGGATTGATAATTATACATAAAAACTAGAGAAAATAAAAGAAAAATCATTTTTTAATTCGATACTCAATGAGTAATATAACTCAACTGCAACCAAAATGATAATAGTCGAAGCTTAAAGTTATCTAAATTTCAACAAAACATAGATAGAAATTTGTACTTTTTTTAGAAAGGCTCCTCTAAATTTATTTAGAGCATGTTTGATACCCATAATTTAAAAATACATTTTTTTCTCTCTTCTTTTCAACCACATATTATTCAATAAAATAATATTATGCGTAAACTCAAAATCTTCCCTTATTTTTTTACCGCCCATTCACCATCAAATCATTATTCCAAAATGCATTTTGACGAAAGATGGGGCTAAAATAGGTTCTTAATATGAATATATTTTCATAAAATAGGAAGTTTCACTTTTTCTTTTTCTTCGACACCCTCCTACCGTTCTACCCTTTTTGTTTCCTTTGGAGTTTGGACAATGAATTTTGACAATATTCAAACAAATCAAGATGTAGACATATCAAAGTATGAAAACTTGTAGGGAACAAGTGTAACTTATAAATTATGTTATTTTCAGTGTTGTTGTAATATTATTTTATATTTTACCACTATTAAATACATGGTCGAAAACTCAAACTCCGAACTTAATTAAATTTAGCGCACACTAACTCCGCCTTTGTGATTCACGTACTATTTTGATGAAGCCCACCTTACATTAGGAATCTTTATTAACATAGAAATATTTATAGAATACAAACTTGAGAGGGGCGCAAAACCTAGCCTCCAGTTAAAGAACTATAATCCAAGAAACTTTATTGATCGATAAGACTTAGAGTTAAGGAGTTTAAACGATCATCTTTATATTCCATGCATCGTGTCACCATACACCTCGTCATAAATTTTGTATGGTTTTCTAATAGTGCATCACCCTAAAATAGCCCGAGTTATAGTGCCTTAAACACCACGGGGAAGTTCTCTGGAAAATATCAGTATCCAACGCTGTGGTTGTTCTTAAGTGTGGCATTGTTTTATGCTCTATTACCTACTTGTTGGGTTCATAGATAGGGTTCTTTGGGAACACATGCAAGGCCGTCGTTTGGTCCTGTTGGGAATATCGAGAGTGTGTTTTGTAAAATAAATTGACACTCTTCACAAACAAAATAACAAGATGAACCTTGCAATGACAAATAACAAGAAAAGTAGGAACTTCAAAGACAAAGATGGAAATGCAACTCCTAGACAAGTGTTTAACACTTTGTCTTTAAGATGAATTTTCTCTACAACGGTGCTAATTAACAGTGGATTGGCAACCGTATCTTTGCAATAGAAACACTTTAAGGCAACGTCAAACTCAAAACAGAATTTTCTCGCTACTTAAAAAATGCTTTTGATGTAAGAAACAAATGATTTTGCAAGAGTTTTGATGAAAAGTAATCAATGAGAATGTTATGGGATTGATATGGAGTGATTTTAGTGCATCGAGGGCATTCTATTTTTAGAAGGTGAGGAATTTTGACAAGAGAGACGTACTCCAAAACTCAGTATGTTTCATAAAAAGAAGCAGGCTTTCAGGCCGCTCGCTACCCGTTTGCATGCTATTCGAGCGCCCACATTAGGAGTACTGTTGCTCACTCTGCGCGAGGCTACCGCTCAAGCGCCAGTGTTATATGTGGTACTAGAACTTTAGGACTTTGGTATCCTAAGGGCACGTACATTGACCTCATTAGCTATTCGGATGCCGATTGGGCGGATTGCACAATTGATCGAAAAAGCACAAGCGGAACTTGTCACTTTATAGGCTTTTCCCTTGCACAATGGTTTAGCAAGAAACAAAATTCCGTTGCACTATCAATCGCCGAAGCCGAATATATCTCGGCCGCTAGTTATTGTGCTCAAGTCCTTTGGATGAAACATACCCTTAGTGATTATCATTTAAATCTTGAAAATACTCATATTATATGTGATAACACTAGTGCTATAAATTTGTCTAAAAATTCCATCTTGCACTCTCGCACCAAATATATTGAAATTCGACATCATTTTCTTAGAGATCATGTGCAAAAAGGTGGTATTTATTTAGAATTTGTTAGTACCGATAAACAATTGGCCGACATTCTTACTAAACCTCTAGCTCTCGATTGATTTTCTTATATTCAAAGAGGCTTGGGTATTATTGATGAATCTAAAATTTCTGGCTAAATTTATGCATAATTAAACTAAAATTACATGTAAATTATTGTTTTGAAGTCTTTTGCTCATTCTTGAGTCCACCGGAATCAACTGTTTTCAACTCATTCAACCCAGCCTTTTCGGTCGACCCATTGATCGACTCAAATCATCGTTCGATCGACCACTTGATTGACTAGAACACAAGTTTCGGTCAACCACAGCTCGATCGAAACTTCATGCAGCTAACCTCTAAAAATTCTGCAGATTTTTGATCGATCGAAAATCTGTCCGGTCAACCGAAAACAACACAATTCAGCACCTTTTAAATCTCAAATTCATCCCCAATTTCTTCATTCTAACACTATATTCACGATTTTCCTCTCTACAAACCTCCAAAATTCTTCAAATTTCTCAAAATTGTTTTAAAATCTCAACAAATCCTATCTTTTCATCATCATTTACATCAATAATTCAAGATTTCCTCTTCTATTTTGTCAAGAAAAATTTAAAAACCTAGTTTTTGGTCTAAAGCTTGAAAACCTAGATTTATCTCACAATTCCATTACAAATCCATTCCATACTTCGAAACTTTAGTAGCATACTCATTCTCCATCATTCCTACTCGTTTTTCAACCAAATTTTTCGAAAGACCAAAATCTCTCTCTCACCCACTCACTTCACTACCGAACCAACGATGCCCCCGAAGAAGAAATCGAAGAAGGGAGGAGCAAGTTCATCCAACGTCGAGGTTGACACACCCTTGCCGGACCGTTTCACCGATTGCCCTATCCTAATTGAAAAGTCCATTAATTTTCTTCGAATTATATCTTTAAGCTCCTTCATTTAAGATAGAAGAGTATTTTGAGGGTATAGGATGGAAGAATGTTGTCTCTATCTCTGAAAATGCCTACTCTAGGTTAATTCATGAATTTTATCGAAATCTCTCTTTTTATTCTCACCACGTCACTTGCACTATCAAAGAAAAACGTATTACCCTCGATAGGGCTACTATTAGAGAAATCTCGGGGTTAAAAGAATGTGAAAAATTATGCTTACGTCCAAAATTATCCTGTTAGGTTTGAAGGCTACAATGAACTTGAGGCTTGTTGTCATGTCATCGACCGACGATTGACCACTAAAATGACTTTGAACCTAAACCATCTCACTATACCATGCAAAGTTCTTCATCGTGCAATTGCACATATTGTCGTCCCTAGAAGTGGTCACTTTGAAGAAGTTCATCTTCTTGATTTATTTATTCTCGATTCACTTCTTGTTGGTCGTCAATCGGATTTCTCTTACATTTTCTTGAAACACATTCGGCATGTCATTCATCTCCTCGAGTCTTAGGTCTACCTTATGGCATGTTTCTTACTAAAATTCTTCAACACTTTAATGTGCCATTAGACGATGAGCCTATTCTTAAACCGAAACACACCGATGTCATCAACCTTAATCCCCTTAAACGCATGAAAATTGTTAAAGGTGACGGGCAATGGGTGTGTCATACTCAAGGCTTTGACAATACCTCAGTACCCACTACTTGGCCATTCACAGAAGAAGAGGCGAAAGAAAAAAATGGGTGTTGGTGATGATAATGATGCACCGCAAGCAAGACGTAGACCTACTCCCCACAAATTACACCTACCCCGGCCGACAAATGTCCAAAGATCAATTCAACATCATACTACCGTCTCTAGCCGAATGGATGCTCTTGAGCATAGGATGGAGCAAATGAGCTTATCACAGGAGGGCTTTTTTGCACACATGTACTCCATTTATCCTCGAGGCCCTCCTCCACCGGTGGAAGATTAGATTTTTTTTTCGTCTTTGAACTCATATTTAGTTTCATGTCTGACCTATGATCATTTGTTTTTAGTTCCTTTCTTGCACCTATGCCTTTTTTCGATGATGACAAAGGGGAAAAATGAAATGTGATTTATTTGGAAATGTGATTTATTTCTATGCATTATAAATTGAGTTGAAATGATGCGATTTATGTTAAAGAATTGTGACTTCCTTTATTATGATGACTTCTAATGTATTTCATTAAATTATGAAAATCCACGTCTTTAAATATTATGCTATGGAAAATAATATAAACACAAACTCGGTTCCCATTAATGTGAAAAAGATAGATATTATCTCTATAAATCAAAACAAATCACATATTGTTTGTCATGATCAAAAAAGGGAAAATTGTTGACCTATGATTTAATATAGCTTCATTTGTTTTGATTATAACAAATAATACACTTATATTTCTAACAAGTTTTTTTCATGAATAAATCTTCTTAAAGTACTCAAATGCTCAAATCGTCATCCGTTGAAGAACAAAAAATCAAAAGAGACTCGAAGAAAACAAGTACCTTGAAGATTAGAGTTTTAGAAGTTGTTTATCGAAACTTCTATTTATATGTAAATGTATAACTCATCGATTTTTAACAAATGCATAAAGCTCAAACTACTTTCATCATTCATCAGTTGCATAAAAATGTCTTTAATATGAGAATAAGTTTGGAGAAATAAACATTTTGATATAGGATATTAATTTTCAAAACCTAAGTCCGGTCAACCGGTTTACTCGACCAAAGTATAATTTGATCGACCAGTTTGATCGATCGAAGTGTCAGCCGAAACTCCAATGGTTTGAATTCTACAACAGCTATATTCACACTTCAATCAACCGAAACTGATGAACTGAAACTTCCTGATTTTCAATCATTTGATCTATGAATAGTCATATCTCTTGCATTCAGCAATTAAGAGAGTTTATTTATTGAAATCATTGAGTTTACTTGATCATATTCTCTATTTCATTTATTACAAAGAATNGTTTCATATATTTCATCAAGAATTCTACTTTGCAAGAAAACTTCTCAATCCCATCTACTTCTCAATTCTTGATAAACGCTTTCTTTGCCAACATTTATATTGAAATCCCTCCTCATACTTAATTTGTATTATTTGTTAAGAGAAACCATATGTTGAAAACTTTGATACAAAGATACAAACAATTTCCTTATCCATAATTCTTCAAAGTTTACAACATAAACAATTGAGCTTTACTATTTTCTATCTATTGAAGTATTATCCTAACTCTTTAAACACTTGACTTAATTATATAATTTGTTAAGAGAGTCTTTCAATTGTAAAATTATCACTTGCATTTTGGTGGTTTCTAGAGCCCCTTGAAAACTCGATTGTTGTTAAGGATATGTGCTCCTTGTTGTAAGTCACCTAAAGATAAGTGCTCCTTATTGTAAGTCGCTTAAGGATCGGTACTCCTTATTTGTAAGTTATCATTATAGTACATTTAGCCTTACTCGTGACAGAGAGCTTGGTAACAGAGACGTAGAACATGTTGTGTATCGAACCCCATTAAATTCGCTTGTTATCTTTACATTATTGCACTTTACTTTAAATTACTATTTATATTGTGCCATATCCATACTTGAATTAAGTTATCGAATTTTCATATTTACTTCTCGTATTATACTTTGTTTTTATATCTTTTGAATTAAATAAGTTTGAGACTAATTGTCGAAAAAGTTTCAAAAATCAATTAACCCCCCTCTTGGTTAGTTATTCTTGAGTTATCAACTCTAGCAATATTCTTGGAAATGATGATAATTCGAATGGGGGTGGGTCCAGGACATACCCACTTTGTTGAGAATCTTCCTCTCCGTTCTCTGTGAGTACGACGAGCTTGTCTTATCGGTTCCAAAAGTCTAGTGGGTTGGACTTGTGGTAAAAAAGAGTTAGATCGAAATTTTCAGACCCGATAGTAGGATGCCAATGAAAGGTTTTTCCTCGAGGGGGGTTGTTCCTAGCATCAAGCTCTATGAAAAAATTGAGAAACCTAGAGATTACTCTCATGTATTTGATAGCTCGGGCAACAAAAATAATGGGGAGATGGGTTTTGTGATGTGTATTGGTGGGATGGGTAATACGTGTTAAGATTTGTCGCGAATTGTCTGTGCAAGGTAGAAGATCATATTGGGGGGTTGCAGCATGGGGGTGGAGGAAAAAGATGAACAATGTTTAATTTTTTTTTTCTTAATTATTATGTGTGAGAAATATAGAGTTACAATTTTACCATTCTTTTAATGCTAATTAGCATAAAAAGTTCCATTGTTTGCACTTATGGTGCAAATGGTCCCATTGTTTCAAATTTGATATTTACACCCTTATTTCAACATTTTTTTTTTTTTGCAGAGTTGATCTTTTTTGTCTCATTCCGTCAATTCCTTCCATCAAATATGGGTAATTAGTGCAAAACGATCACATCGTTTACCTTCATTGCGCATAACATTCATATCGTTTGCCTTCACTGCGCAAAAGATCATTACCATCTATTTTCTCCAATAAAGCATTGTAAAACAAATTAGTTAACCTTCCTCTTAAAATAAACAAATAGCAAAACAAAAAACAAAAAACAAAAAAAAATTGTAGCTAGAGTTCCATTTTTTCAAAAGAAATAAAATGAGTCTCGTATAAAACAATTTAAAACATGCTAACAAAAGAAAGACATTGTATCGTCCCAATTAACCCCACCAACCCTTATCCCTATGCACATACTCTACCTTTCACCACCACCAAAATAATTTAAAAAAAATAAAAATAAATAAAAAATAGAAAAATAAATAAATAAAATAAAAAGCTCTTCTTCCCTTTCTAATTTTGCACCTTACCACCAGCCACCACCACCGCCCATTCTCCCCATCTCATTGCAACAACATCCAGATATTTAGTTATGTTCCAATATTTTTTTACTTTCAATGAAATCACAAGAGCTTTTTTAGGAATTTAAATATTTTAAGGAAATTCTTGTTTCTACTTTCTTGTTATGGATTACACACAGATACACATACAAAATATATACAATGCATTAACTTTTAAATTTTGCTCTGATTTTGATTAAATTTGTTTTGCCTTACAAAATGATATCTGAAGATGGAAATTTTTTTCTTTACCGAGAGGGTTCATTTGAGATCTTAATCCAAAATTTAATCCTAATTGTTTTATTACCCAGCTAAGAGGAAAATAATTTTATTTGTTAATATTTTTAATATTAAGTGGAACTCAATTTCAATACTTGAAAAATTTAGAATTTTGATTGCAAATATTTATTTCTTTTCTATTTGTTTATTTAAAGAGTATGGTAAATTAATTATTTTACAATACTTTAATGGAGAAAATAGATGATAATGACCTTTTGTGTGAAAGCAAACAATAGGGACATTTTGGGGATGTAAATATCAAATTTAAAACGATATGTACCATTTACGAAATGAGTGCAAACAATATGGATGCTAATTATCCTAAATTTTTCTTACTCTTATTAGCAAATTTGGTTGTGCTTAAAGTGAATTATATTAATTCTTAAAATTACTTATTTTGTGGTAATGCAATTATTAAAGTGACTTTTTTTTTTTTGGCTAATAAGCTCTTGTTTGATTTTGATTATTTGAGAATCATTTCTCTTCTACTCAATTTTAACCATGCACTCTTAAGAAAAGAAAAAAATCATTTTCACGTTTTTCATAACTTTTCACACTTTAACCAATTCAATTTTAATTTCATGAAGATTTAAAAAGTTTGGGTGTATTTTCACACTTTTCACAATAAAATGAATCACACTATTTATCTTTAATTGGAACTTATCATATTATGACACTTAGACTGATACTCTAACATCAGTAGTGTTAGGTAACATTATTTTAAAATTTTACTTATGTTACATTCATAAGTTTCATAAATATTTTATTAGTTAAAGTTAAAAATAAGCTGATTATTTACTTTTAAGTTTAACCAAATATGCTTACACGCTGATTGCCATGTTGGGCACAAACATAACCTCAAGATTGCAAACACAAGAGTTTAAGGTAATTATTGAGCGGATTAATCTATTCGTACACGGGGGTTTACACCCCCGTTTACACTCCCCTCACATGAGTGGAGGGCCCACGATGAATAAAATAATCGTGGCTCCCCCTATTGTGAGGGGGACAGGTGGGGCCGAGTAAACGGGAGTGTAAACCCCCGTGTACAAATAGCAAAGTCCTTATTGTACAAATAGCAAAGTCCTTATTGAGCTGTATGTAGACGATGATGTAAATTCTTGATTTTTGCAAAAGTGATTTGATATGATTGATCACTTAACTAAGCTCCAAACTCCCAAAATAAGTGGAGTTAGGCACGTTCACCTATTATTTAATTATTTAATCAAACACCAAACTAATGACAAACACAAATTCATCAGCCAATACATGATATGAAGTAAATAGGTTTTACATACTTAGTTGGATGTGTAGGTGGTAGGTCACTCACATATCTCATTAATAAGCATGTCTTAGTGATCTCCAAACGGGTTGGACAATTTAGGATTGGGACTACTCCATCTAGTCATACAGGTCAAACTGAAGCTGATCGATTCGATTTGGTTTATGTGTTTGGCCTGCAATAATAAGCAAGTCCTGCTAAATTGAACTATCTGGTCTGACGATTCATGAGTGTTATAAAAACAAGCCGATACCCGAATTGCTCTGATACCTCTTGTTAGGATTGATACCACTTGTTGTGACATCAATCAATAGATTGAGATGCTAAAGTTATATGGAAAAGTAATAAAGTATGTGATCAAGAACAAAAGAATAAAAGAGACAAGAGTATGACAGAGGAATTATGAGATTTTATTGCACCACAAGAATAATGGAGAAGAAAGAAAAATATTACAATGATCCTATAAACTAGTAATCATAAATCTCACACTATAAATTGTATAGAAAAGCCTAGTATTTATAGAAAACATGTAGGAGACATTCAAGACCTCTTGGTAGAGTTGTTGATGAAGTAGGTTGCCAAAAACTGAGTCCAAAACGAAGTAGGAAAAGAAAAAATGCGAAAAACATATATTCGGGCCGAAAAACATGCTGCGAGCTGGACCCGAGCCCGGCGCCAAGGCGCCCGATCCCGGCACCTAGGCGCCCAGGGTTTTGCCCCAAAATTTATCCATCGGTTAATGCTCCAAAAAAGTGT
>CAIGRO010090541.1:0-14138 GCA_903798355.1 Fraxinus baroniana | reverse complement strand
GAGCTGTCGTCATCATCTTCGTCATCGGGCGGGTCTTCATCTTCGTCGTAGAGGACGTTACTGGGGTCTTGGGCGGAGGCCATGAGGGAGCGCTGGAGGGCGATTCGATTGTGACTAGGGTTGGGGCCAGAAGGTGGGTTGTGGTTAGGTAAGGCGATTAGGTTGGCGGAATTGAATGGGTTCATAAATTGCGTCTTTATTGGTTGCGTGTTAGGCTGGCTAAGATCGGGTTGGGGTTCGATGGTTCACCACGTGCCGCTGGCTGGCTAAACCAACTCCCAATGACTAATTAAATTAAATAGAGTAGTGTTATTTGTAATTAACAGACAAAATGATTAGAGATATTAAATTACAAATTCAATTAAAATGAATCATATAATTTCACTTTTTAATCGAAGCTATTTATAATTTTATATAGCATTATTTGATTAAATAACCTTTTTAATATCCATTCACATGCACAATTGAGTAATTAGGGCATGTTTGAGAGAACTTTTGTTTTTACTTCCTTCGATAGAAGAGATTTCTGAGCCCTTTTGACATGACTTTTGTAAAGTTAAAATGAGATGTTTAGACTCGAAAGCTTATTTGTGTGTGTATGTAATTTTATGAAAGTGTTTCTTTTAATTAGAAATTTTTTTAGAGAAAATTGCACTACCGAAATATAAAGCTCTTTTATGATCCAATAGCATGACTTTTTAAAAGTCAAAAAGAGTTTTTAAGACAGCTTTTGATTCGTTTGACTAATTTTATGAAAGTGATTCTTCTAGTTAGCAAAACTTTTGAAGGAAGTTGATCCAATGTAACTTCCTCTACAAATACTTTTGGAATATGCAGTTCTTTTAAAAATTAGTTTGTAAACAAAAATTAAAATAACTTTCTCCAGGAGCACAAGTACAAAAAATAAAAGCAAAAATTATGTCGAACAAACCTTTAGAAGAAGCAAAAATAAAAGGAAAAATCATGTGAGACAAGCCTAAAGTTACATTTCTCCTTAAAATCTCTTTTATCCAAACAATAACTTTCACAAAATTATCTAAATATATTCAAAACTAACTTTTTAATCTTAAAAAATAAATTTTTAACTTAATTCCCACCAAACAAACATTTAATACATGTATAACGAATTCAAATAATGTGTCATATGTGCTGATTTGGCCCAAACCAAAGCTAGCTAAGATAGAATACTAGTCAAGTTAGTCAAATTTCATTTTTTATTAAGTGTTCGTTTGATTGTGAGAGTGAAATTTAGGTGGAAAGAAAATGAATTACAAGGAATTGAATTGTTTAGAATTTGTTTTACTGGGAATTGTATTTGATTGATATAATTTTTCACCTGAAAATGTTCGTTTTTTCTTAAATAGTGTCCATTAAAGCGATAATTTTTTTTTACCATTGAATCTAGAATTTATTCCAATTGTCAAAAAAAAAAAATTACTAGACCGAATACAATCCATTTTTTTAGAGGATTATAAGTTGTTCAAATTTTACTTTTAGTTCCATTTAACTAATAATAAAAGGAAGAAAATTGATATAAAATTAGATTTTTGCATTATTCAAAATTAAAACTTCGCCTTATCCTTCCTCCTCAATCCCCATTCACATGGCACATCTCTTCTCTTTGATGATCCCTTTTCGATTTCTTGAATCAATTTGAACCACACAGAATCAAACCTAACAAAACTGAATCGCAACTTCTTTTCCTTTGAAACTGAAGAACACAACAAAATCCTTCAATGGCGTCAGCAATAACCAGATCTTCCTTTAGTTTCAATCTTTCCAAATCTACTTCCTCTGTGCGTATACTCAAACCACAGCCCACATTCCTCAAATTTAAACCCATTTTGTACAGACACCCAAATCCCATTTTCACTGTAGTTAAGTCAATTGATGTCTCCAAAGAAGACAAACAACCAATTTCAGAAACAACCCAGGATGCAGAAACAGAGGAATCTGAGGTGATATTTGATAAAAGAAGGCTAGAGGAGAAATTTGCAGTGTTGAATACGGGAATATATGATTGTAGATCTTGTGGGTTCAGATACGATCAAGCTACAGGGGACCCTTCATATCCAATTCCACCTGGGTTTCCTTTTGATAAGCTTCCTGAGGACTGGAGGTGCCCAACTTGTGGGGCTTCCAAGAGTTTCTTCGAGAGTAAGAGTGTGGAGATTGCGGGTTTTGCTCAGAACCAGCAATTTGGACTTGGTGGTAATGCACTAACCTCTGGCCAAAAGGCTGTGCTTATATATGGTGGTTTGCTTCTGGGATTCGTTTTCTTCTTGTCTGGTTATTTTCTTCAATAATTAATTACCTGATGAAATATATTGAAATTTGGTATAGTTTGATAGTAGTTTAAGAACGCTCTTTCCCACCCCAAAACAGAGTTATTCATCTTTTGAGCAGTAATATGGTTTTTCTTTGAATGGGAATCTGTATCATTAGTATACATGAAATATGAGTCCTCTGCTTCTTTTGAGACGTACCTCGGAAGTGGTTTAGTTCATGTTTGGTTTGCAACTCTATAGACAAGACTATACATTATCATCACGATTAAGATTCCAGCTTTTCCTTCTTCCTCGATATCATCCATTGTTAATCAATCTTCTAAACCAAACATGCCATAAGCATTTGTATTGTTACTATCATATAGTATTTGACTATATTCTGAAATAATATATTGATGGAGAATGTGTGGTTGAAAAAGAAGGAAAAATTATTAATGTGATGAAAAATATTATTTTATTGAAGAATGTGTCGTTGAAAATGAGTATAATAATGAAAATGAAAATTTTAATGTGTACCAAACTGAGGTTAAAGAAGAAAGGCAAGTAGAATCTTGTCTATTTATAGTGTCTACTCGTGTAATACTGCATATCAAACACAATCCAAGGGTCAAGAATTCTGATAATTGTGTCATTGGAAATGTTTATCTTTGAAAGTTAATTTGACAATCTGTGGCTATTTCTCGTACAAATTTGTGTCTAGATAGAATTTTGGGACAAAATGATCCAACTTTGCCTGCTCATATGCACAAAGATTAAGCAGTCAGGCAGTTACTTCTTATCACAATGAGCTTACCCTGTACTGGTGCTGCAGCAGCAGCAGATGATTTTTTCCATGTCATTTTTTTATGAGATCCATCTAGGATTATTATCTTCATTGTCTTGCAACATATTTTTGGGTTTCTTCCAATTATAAATTGAACTGTCCAAACTCGGATGAACATCCATATCCCAGTATCTTATTTGCTCTCACGTGACTGTGTGGTTATCGCATAGGTCGACAAACGAGAGAAATTTCTCGATACCCACATTCGAATAGGTGGCAAGTGTATTCAGGAGAGCCAAGCTTCACTCGAATACACAAGTACATGTATGGTATATGTATTTCATTTGATGAAAATCTTCCAATTCTAGATAGGGTTCGCTTTGCACTTGCCGATACTTTTATTGGAGCTTCTTCTTAGTCTTCAACGAGTTTAAATACCTGTCTGAACGACAAAAATATGCTTTAACAAATTTAATATCATTCTGAATTTACTTAAACCGATTATTGATTTTTTTTTTTTCTCCCATTTCATCGTCTCTCTTGAAATGAGAAATGTTGTGTTTTGACTGTTATTAAAAATAGATTAAAAGTTTATGCTTATATAAATTACTTATTTTAAAAAGAAATTCTTACCTTGTTATCAAAATATGTAATTTTTTTTAATTTACTTACAAATAAGATAGAATAACCTACCTAACCTTTTTATGAAATCAAGATTTCACTAAAAAATAATTCAAACTTAGACAAACATGCCCACAAGTTCTTTCTCGTACAACACATAATTGGAAAATAGGCCTTCTTGATGGTCACAATTTGCTTTATACAAACATCTGATCAAAGGAAACACGATCATAGGCAGGCGGCACTAAGCTTAATTGGACAGTATCGAACTAGACAACTACCACAACCCACCATCGCTGACATTACATTCCATAAAGGTAACAGTGGAAAATATAAAACAATTTTAAGGTAAATATTTCACATCAAAACATGGGGAATCTTAAAAAAAGTAAAATCCTTGACAGAAAATAGGGTAAGAAGGAAAGAATAAGGAACCACTGTTACACTGTTTCCAAGAAAAGTTAACCAACATTACATGAATAGATTTTGCAACATTGAGTCTGTATTTAAAACGTGTGGACCCAACAACAGAGAAATCCACATCCCTGAAAAGTCTTTGCTGCATAATTGCATCGTATCCCTGGAACATTATAGTAAAATTAAGGCTGGACTTAAAAAACTCTCCAACACTTCTCCATCACTCCATATGATATACTTTCCCAGAGAAACCAATACATAAGCAGCCCACTGATACCCAAGATCTCCATTTCCAACTTCGAGCAGGTTCCCATTGCTCAAGTCTGAACCTGTCAACTTTGTTAGTCAGGTTGTTTCTGACCTAATTATAAACTGAAAGGACACCACTCTACATATATATCATCACTGCTGGAGTCCAGGATCCAGTTAATTTTGTGGTGCCTTGGTTTTGACCTGGTAAACCTTCTTCAATTGTCTCTCATTTCCTGCAGCAGTCAAAGTCTGTTGTTGGTAAAGATACATCACATCATTCCCTCCAGCAGGTCTGCCAATCCATTTAGGAGGTGGCGACGGAATTGGACCCATGTTTTGCACGAGTTGCTGATGTGGATTTGGTATTTGACCTGAATTTGGTGGCCTGGTTCCGACACCATCTTCTATAGTCAAATTACAGATGCCATTTCTTAAATCATGATATTGCTCCTGACTTGGTTGCATCTTGAAATTTTGCCTGTTTTCTACATTGTTGGAGAGACCATATCTAGCACCTTCCATTGGTCCTCGAGGATTGAACTTTCCATGTAGAAAATTCGGATCATCCCAATAACCTCTTCCTTCCACATTTCGACCAGCTCCCCGGTCATACCCAGATTGACCAGATGTTCTAGGCTTGTTTTGCTGATGGTTTGAAGAATTATGATAAGATGTTCCATTGGAAAAGCCCCTTTCATAGCCAAGCGGTCCAGCTGGCCTCGGCCTGTTCGCTACACGGTTGCCATTCGCATTGCGATAAGCTGCCTGCTCTGAAATTCCATAGTCTGTGTGATTGGATTTAATGTTCAGTGTGTTGTGAACCAGACGATAAGCAGCTCCTCCCAATGTAGGACCAGATATTGCCCCGGATACTTGTGGCCTGTGAAACACAAGCAATCAACGAAGTGCTATAATTCCATTGTAACGTAATAAATCACCATCACATTTTTCAAGCAAGGTAACAATTTACCACTACTAATTTCAACGATTTACTATCAAATTCCGGAATTGGTAAGTCAACACTATCTGTGTAAATTCTAATACCTTTCTCTGCCTAGCATACGCCTGCCACCATTGTCTTCGTGCCATAGTATAGGGAATGGTTTTATATCCGTAGGTCTCACAACCTGCAGGTAAAGTATAACGGACTACATCAGAGTAAAGCTAAAGAAACTTTATTGTATACAGATACAAATCTTCAAAGAAACCAAAACCACCACTCTAGCAGAAAATGGAACATAAGATAGACATAAGAATTAGTAATTTCTTCCCCACCCCCCCACCCCTCAACACACAAATTCCCTCCAGTACAACCAAGCAGCCCTACATGGACATGGTTGGGTAGGGTTATCACTGTTGAAGAAAGTACTATTTCATGTGATAGCACGGTGATCCAAATTCCCAACTTAGGTATGACCATCATAAGAGCAAATTATTATTGCTAGCTAAATAAGGCCAAACCTTATCTACTCTTGCATCTTCAAAAAAAGAATGTTACGAATAATATGAGTAGCTAAAAATGTTACATACCTTCTCGGGTAGGACTGCAACTTTAGGAGGTTCTGTGATGTGTACATGTGGAGTTGGATAAATATAGGTAACGTTTCTGCAAAAGAATGATACACTATCTTGAGGAACTCAAAGATTACATACTACAATATCTTCTGCCTTTTCTTTCCCTGTAGGCAGCTGAGGGATAGTGTAAACTTACAGAACTTGATTATCCATAATGTCTTCCAATTCATTGATTGGGGAAGGAACTACTTGTTTCAACCCATTCCGCTCGGTCAACCAAATAAATCCATTCATTCCACCACTGGCAAAGTTGAAAAACAAAGAAGAGATCATGCACCAAACGCAAGCAGGCAATTAATTAACATAGTTAAAAACTGGAAGTTAGCTAGATTGACTGAATAAACCAACCTGGCATTCGTATCAATTCTCCATGGCAACTTCTCCATGGCAGAAAGATGATAGTAGAGGGTAATTTGGGCGGCCAAAGGATGAAGAGGATGGACATATAGTAAATCAAGCATCACGCTATTCCGAAATTGTTCTTCCTCCTACAAAGAAAAATGTGAATTGCCACGGCTTTTCTTCTGCTACCTTTTCTCAAGTAAAGAACATATTGATCATGCAGCAAACTAAACTTGTCCCTGTACATCAAGACGACATCTTGATGTAACTTACGTGTGATTTTGTTTAGCATCTTGTAGCAGTTTAAGCCGCATAAAATACCGACTAAAAACATTCCACCTTTAACACGACTCTTTTGGTTTCAAATATCAGAAAAGGATTAACCATCATTTAAGTACTCCCAAACAAAACAGTCCTCAGATCAACGGCGAAGGTTTTCAAGTATTTGGAGGAAAAAGGGAAAGATATGACCCAAACATTGCAGACAATGATTCCCGATGCAGAAGGAAAAGAACAAGTTTTATAACCTCTTATACTTTCTAGTGTTTGTAATCATCAGAAGAACACTTTCGCAGAAATAACTCTTTTGAGTAATACCAGTCTTTTGTAAGCTTTGTTATAAGATTGATACATAGCTTTGTGATATGAAGTTTACAGTAGCAGTTCTCTCAGAGATGGGAGCACATTCTGTAAAAGCGAGTTTCTTCTTATTCTGAGGTATTTATATTTGCGTATCTTGCTAGCTCCTTTGAAAGACCCAAGTAAGTTGGGGTAGATGTAACAGTGATGTATTTCTGCTTGAACCTTAGTTATTGATGATGTTTTTAACATTTGGTATTGCAACCAACTCAGAGTTGAACCACTATAAATACCGGTGTTCTCTTATTGCCTTCTCTACACTTCTACATTTATTATTACATTGTCAAAGATCCCTGTGTTCTCTTATTGCCTTCTCTATACTTATACATTTATTATTACATTGTCAAAGATTATTTCTAATAAAATCAGAAAAGTTTTTGGAATAGATAAAAATAGAGAACAAGTTTTTGAAAACATCATAGGTTACTTAGCATATGTTTGGGAAGGTGTTTATAGTTTATAAACACTAAGAATAAATAACATTTTGGTCAAATCACTTTTTATTTACACATTTCGTACTACTCATTTCTGTAGGTTTATAAACACCTCTTAGAATATATGCTTAATGTATTCAATCCCCTCTGGGTTTAAGTCTGCCAATAAAGCCAATAGAATGTAGCTTTCTAAACCAAAGTCAAAACAAGTTATAACACTTTGACACAAAAGGGAGGAATTTGTTGAGAAAGCATTTAGGTATATCTGAGCACGGATGAATCACCTACTACAAAAAGTTCGATTCAGAATGAAAATAAAGGTAATCAGCAAATCAAAGTTCTGTTCCCCAAGACTGTGACTGCGAGGATCATATCTTACCTTTTAGAGAAACATTATGTTAGAAGGCCCCCACCATAACAAACTGATAGACCTCCACCTCCAATACAAGTTTGTTATTCATTCAATAATCTAGAGTGTTCCATCTAGTTAGTTAGCAAGGGGTAAAAGGGGAATAGAAATATAATAGAGTGTCTATAAATGTAACAAGGGGGAGAACTGGGAGATTCATTCAATCGAGTAGTGTGGAATCAAGTAGGAGAGTTCAGGCCTCTCGAATGCCTGGGAATTTGTCATTTCTGTTTGCAGCGAGGTAAACCTTATACATCTTATTTTCCATAAAATCATCTCAGCCGAATTCATAATATACATCACTCATTATACATTTGCATTTTCATTCCAGTTTCTCAGTTTAACTCCTCTGTGGGTGAGCAGGTTACACTAACTCCTTGTCAGGCCAATTTTCAATATCAACTCTGAATGTGACTTACGTGCACACATAACCTTTCCGTGTAAAAGATTACCCTTCATTTTTATTCAAATGTCGAATAGTTAGCTTTTCAAGCTTAATGCTTATTTCAGAAATTCAGAAGGCAGCATATCTACTAACATAAAACTCTGATTACCTGAGCTTGCGTAACAAAGTATATATTCTTAACATTGGCTCCTAGCATACAAGGAAAAAGGACAAAAAAATAAGCCTATTTTCATACCGTCAAGGTGTCCTCAAGCTTCTTCGTCTCCGCAAGCAATTTATTCTCATCAATGAATGGTAATTTGGCTACGCCCTTATCATTTGGCAAGAATGAAAGATAAGGTCATTTACAAAGGTAAAATCTATATAGAGATGGATAATGTAACTCTTCACCTTAATGAACATGTTTAAATGCAGAAACTACCTGCCATGCGGCACGCTTTCCATTCATGTCAAGTTCAAAATCTAGCGAAGTTTAAGAGGTACAAATTATTTCCGGAGAAAATAAAAGGAAAGAAAAGATAAGACGGAAAGATAGTTGAGCTTTAGAAGACAACTGACTATACCAGTTGGGTAGAAATCATAAATAGGGGACGAAGGATCCGTCATCAATCCCCTGTACTTTTGAGGGAGAGCACTAGAACTGTGGTAAGCAGAAAAAAGTATACACAAAAATCAATACAGATAACTAAAAGGAATAATCGAAGGCAAATTCAAGAGTTTTAACTCTTGAAAACAGAAAGAACAATAAAGACCTTGCAGCCGGCAAGGTTCCTAAAAGCTGATCAAGGGGTTTAAATGGCTCCCCAGTAGAAAAGAATATCTCTAAATCAGAGAGGCCCTTAAGATCAGATGCGAATGGAGCATAATGATATGGATAGTACCTGAAACAAACATCATAGGCATCACGATTTACAGCATAAAAGTTCAGTATCAAATATAAATTTACTAGAAAATTAAGACTTTTTATCATGAAACAATAAAAAAAATCAATTTTTTTAAAATTAATGTATAAAGGTAGCGAGCTAGCAGATTCAAGTTTGAAATTGCAAGAGATGATATCAGTTTTCCCATCCCCAAGTTAAGTGCTCGGAATCAAAGAATAAAAAAACACGAATTCCTTGACCTTGTGCAAATGACACCAATCTTTCACTTCAAAATTTGATTTGGCAACAGTGATATTGACTGACATAAGCTTTCCCAATCCCCCCCTTTCACAAAGAAAAAAGGATTTTAATATTTTATATTTTTTACATTTCTTCATACTTATGAAAACATTGAGAGCCCAGGAAATTTTTTCCCTTCTCCAACAAGTCCTCCCAAATGGACATCTTTTCTGCTTCTTCAATTCCAAATCTATTTTTTTGCAGTTAAGTTGTCACCGAGTCAATAAATGAGTCCAGGATCCAACAGCAACAGAAAATGAAATGGCAAAGAGCCAAAGAAAAAGAATCTACTAATTTTTTTGTTAAAGAGAGACGATACACACCATTGCCAGGAGCATACACCTTGGTAATAATAGCGGGAAACCCAACACAATCCTTCCACGTACTTTAAAACCTGAAATAACAACTTTATATCTATCTTTTCCAGAGTGGAAATAGTATGCGTCTCACAATGGCAACTCCATACATCCAAAACGATATTCAAGAAAGCATTAAGGAAGCAACAGTAATAAAAGCAGGGAAGAAAGAGAAAGAACAGTTACAATCAAGAAAAGCGGACGGCGACACTTAACGTACAAAAAATAGAAACTAGAATCTTACAGCAACTATACTCCAATCTATAAACCACAATCAGATTTCAATTTGACTCCCAAGATTCAGACAATTGGGTTATCATAGTATGTACTTCCACATTCAAGGATTTGCATGTTTTCAACTCAAGAAAGAGACTGCTGCACAATTTTCCTTTCTCGTTTTAAACTCTAGACCCCTCCTAGTTCATCTGCCTCCATTTCTCTTTCCTTCGTCATCATTGACCCTATCTTTTCTTTCCATTAACTAAATTTACAAAATAAATCAGAAACTAGACTATCTAGATAGTTATATAGGACAAAAGTAGACCAGCATGAACTCAAGCAGTAAAGCATATGTTGTGTGCGTGTGGGTTGCTAATACTAATAGTAGCCCATAAAGCAATAGATCTTTTTACTCAAAGACTCTGGAAGCAGAAAATAATATCGAGTTTTCGTAAATAGAATGACATAACAAGATACCCAAGCAACCTGAAAAGGATGCTACCAAGATTCCTACATTTCATGCGATGCATATGCTTACCACTTCCATTCTAACTTCATCAATCTTTTCCGGCTCTGATATACCAAATTTCTCAGAATAATACCTTTCTTTGTACCCAGGCTCCCCCAGTTTCACCTGACAAGATGAAAGTCTTAGCCAGATCTATAACTGAGAAAAAATTGTTATGACATTGGCATATCAAGAAAAAGTTTTGAATACACTGGTAAAATGACTCTAAAAGACAAGGCAAAAGGATTAAAAAGTCCTTGTTGTCAATTCAATTGTCGGCCAAAATAGTAAAAATCCGAAGAACCAAATATAATCCACTATGCGTTTATATTATATATGCACACATATATTTATACACGTGTGTGGGGGAGGGTGAGTGTCTGAAATAGATTTAAAAAAACAGCCTGCTTTAACAATGATAATGAGAAAAAGAAAACTTTCGAAAAATACAGCAATTAAAAATTAAGGAACTAGGAACAGATCATATTTCTATGATATCTGGCAAACACAAACATTACACCAGCCATTTGACTTCACAATCTCAAGTAATGAAGAGTTGACTAATTTTAGCATTGAGTTGCATCGTAAAGAGAGGAACCACCTTGTCAGTTGCTGAAGCCCGTGGCTCTACATTAACTTCTCCTCTTGCTTTAAGTTTCATCTCTTCATTATTCTCATATGCCTGATGCAGAAAAAGGAAAAGGTCACAGCACCAATAACAAGTTATTGAAAACTGAAAAGCTTTGCATATGGATCAAAACCAACAAGAAAATATTCATGGTTCAAAAAATAGCATATGAACCAAGTTAATTTTCACCGGAAGCAGTGAAATATGTAGTATCGGGCAATCATTTTAAGCATCTGCTAAAGCTAAAGGTGTTCTCTAATGTATAAAAAAGGCCAGGAAAAGAGTGAAAAATGAGACTACCTGCTGTATTCGAGTTCTCTTTTGAAAGATTTGATCTTCATAGATGGAAACTGCTTGAGCAAAGTGCTCTACTCGATCTAGGAAAACCTGAAATGTAGGAAAATCTTCATAATCATACAAAAGGGATTCAATGAATAAGACATTTAGGTAGTAACTTTCAAAAAAACAATTATACAAAAGCGTCTCTAGATCTTCACCATTGTTCATATTGTAAAATCAAATGAGATTGCCTTCAACAAAAAAAGCCATTTGATTCAGTAGAGCTCAAAGCGGTATAGTCAGTCTTACGTGTACTAAGGCTTCACTGTATAGAAGCACTACTTCTAGTTACTTATTCATCTTCCTCTTCATTTTTATGAGGGTTTATTTATTGTGGGGACAGAGTGGGATGGAGGAGGGCCACTAAGGTCATTTTCATGCCAAAATTTTACTTCAGAACAGCATCCCATATTTTTAGAACCTCTTATTCTAGGAAAAACCGTGAGGAAAAGGTTTCGGTCTAGTCCTTGGCATCATAAATAATGTGATCTAAACATCTATCTTTTACAAATCTAGAAAATGTAAAACCATTGCCCACACATGCAGCATGTATCGTAAGGCAAGAACTTCTTTGACAGGCACACACGTATTCTTTAATCTCGAGAACGCTAGGACAAAATCCTATACACCATTGTTCATGATGAGAATTGCATGTCTTGCTGAATCAAGCTCAGGTGTAATGCTGAAAGAAGATTACCTCACCCGCATCAATAAGATAACCACCCATGGCTGTGAATTCCCTTTTATAAACAAACATGAGCAAATTAATGGCACCCTACATCATTGAAACAGATTATAGTGAAAACATTATATTTGTGGAACAAAAGGAGGTTTCAATTCGAAAAGATGAAAATTCCCAAGTAATTATATATCTAGAGATGATTATAGTTACAAATAAAAACTCGTGATTGTCTGAGCCTGAAATGCATGTCAGAACATATAAAATATATTTTTGATCAGGTATGCCAATATCCATAAAACATCAAAGAAATTTTCGAACTTTGCACATACCTCTCTAATTTCTAAGGTAGGCATATGAGGAAGAAAATCGTTGCCAACAAAAAAACATAAAAACACAAAGTCGTCCACCAGCCTTTCAAAGTTAATATTAAATGGAGGGTTCTGGATCTCCATATCATATCTCAAATATTCTCGCAGTACCCAGATGTTGAGAAACTACCAACAAAATAAAAATGTATCAAAAGAAGAGTTGTAAAAGAAATACAAGTGAACAAGACAGATGAAAGTAAACAACATATTGATCATCAACTCATGGCTGTAAGTTTTTAACCTGATACTTCTTCTTATGAATGGGAATGTCATTTAACAACTTCCCATTTGCATCGTGAGATTGGTCCCCCCGACATTCAGCAGCCAAATGACCAGCTTGGCCACAGAGAAAACATTTTTCCTGCTGGCCAGGCAGAGTGATCACCTACAGCATAAGAAACAACAAAGCACACTTCATCACTCAGGGAAGAAAACAAAAAGAGCTTTGTACAGAAATAGAGTTCAGAAGTTGTAGCAATTGACCTCCCTCAATATTGAGAAATGGATTTCATGTGTAGCTAAAGATAACATGATCAGATCTGCATCCTATTAGGAAAAAACAAATGTATGTTATTTAGGACATGCAGTATAAATACACAAACCAAATTGTCTTGAAACAAAAAATAGTCAACCAAAAATAGGAAGAACATCGAGAATAACAATTTAACTATAAAAACGGTGATATTTTTATTTTTGCACTCACCAGACCATATAAACAGTGCCTGGTATTTGGATCAAAGCCAGGAAGATTCCGTTGTAATCGAATGTAGGACATAATTTTGTGCTCTCCCTCACCAGGAACATTAGCATCAGACAGGATAACCTTCAAATAACCACCCAATGTAGCCAGATAGATAAATTAAGAGAGTCATCCTTTTGTGAAACCAGAAATGTGATAAGAAAGAGCAGAAAAGATTAAACATGACAGACTCGTAGGATCCTAAAACATAGTGAGAGTGACAAATATTCTACGATAATGCTAATCAAACCTTTGTAAAGCGCCAACCGGGATTGCGGTTCAGCCGACATTGTATATAATATTGAAGGGCCACAGAAAGCACTGCCATAAATTCAGTGCCAGGGGTGATGACATTTGAATCGGATGTTTCGGGCTTCTCTTTATGCAATAAATTTGCCCCCTCAAATTCAAACTCTTCCCTCAATCTTTCTTCTTCAGCTTCCTGATATGAGACAATAAGATACAAAAAGTTCTACATGACTGCCAAGAAGTTTACTTTCAATTACTATGAATTTTTTGAGATAGATAAAACCCATACAGCCGCTGCAGCGTCTTTCGCAGCCCTGAAACGACGAGATCTTTGCTGGTTCATTTTAGCTCTAGGAGCCACTCCATCTGCAAGAGGGAAAATGGTTAAAGCTAAGTTTGATCCTTCTTGGAAAAGAAGAAGTGAAAATGTTATAAGGAACAACATACCAATTGCCAAGAAAAGGAGCTTTCGTGGGCGAACTAAAGAGAAAAGGTGGTCTATGTAATCAAAAATTGATTTAAATACATCATGATACGTGGTAGGGGCAGGCTGCATTCAAAAGAACAAATGTCATGTGTTTCAGAACATAAAAACCATGGTTTGAGAGATGGAGAGAATTAAAATTAGCATACTTAATTTAACATTCATCCAACATACATATAAATGTATAACCACTGGTTCCAAAAAGACCAAAAGATTGGTGTGGTTCCTCTATGCCTAGGACACCAGAATATCGAACC
>CAIGRO010090536.1:0-22248 GCA_903798355.1 Fraxinus baroniana | reverse complement strand
TAAATATATGTAACGATTGGATTGAAATTAACGAACCCTTATGACTATCTTTTTTGTCATCATTTGATACATAAATTATTGTATCTAGTAACATTCCAAAAATAAAAAAGGCTAATCTGACAACGTTCCATTGCAATGGAGATGGTTTTTCTTATAACAATTCCCATTCAAATATAATTCAATCCATGTTTGGCTGAGCTTAAAAGCTACTTTTTGAAAGTATATCTCTATGTACTTTTGTGTTAAAACAAGTACCCCATTTGTTTATCCAATCAGCATGGAGTTTCTGTTATGTAAAAATGAATATTAAGATCTGCACATGAAAGAGCAAGCCGAAAGAGAGAAGAAAAGCAAGGTATTCATATACAATTGCTGGTGTACAATTTGTTCTGTCATTACTGTCTGTTTCTTAAGATCTCCAAGTCCTTCAATTTCCTTTTCAATAGAGTATGCAGTACGACGTAAAAGACAAGTAAAGCCTCGACCACGTGCATCTCCTCCTTGAGAATTTTCATTTGCTTATCAAGCAAAGTGAGTGTTTCTGCTCTATCTCCCCCTCTGTACATGCCGCTCATGCCTTCTGCTTGAGGAATCAGGTGGATCCGCTGAGGTCGACTCAATAACACAAGAATGCTAATCTGTGCAAAAATATACATATAGTGAGCATTTCACACACACAAGGAAAGCAATAGCAGTATCGTGCCAAGCAAAAGAAAAACCAGCCCATACAAATTTGATGAGTAAAATAAAAATGCTAACTACAAAATACGACACTAGAGATTCGATATGCATAGAATAAAAATGGCCTTGATCACATGATTTACGCATAATTTATGATGAACTGGAAACAGGCACGATATATACATACATGCACACATAAATCTAGGTAGACGTATATTATAAAGACATTTGTAAGTGTACCTGCATTAAAAGGAGAATCACAGCAACAGTGATGACCAGAAGTAGGGAAGGCGTGCTTTGATATTTCAAAGATGTACAGAATTTCACAAAGGAATCTTTCAACGTGTATCCAACTGATGCAGAGCCACTAAGATTTTCTTGCTGGGCATAGGTGATTTGTTGGTTCACGTCACTCAAGTTGGGCAACCTTTTGGATATGTATGCATCACTTGCTTTCTCTGAAACACAATTCTCAAAGCTTGCATGCTCTTCTAATATAATTTGACCATTTGGTATCAAGTTCGATGGAAGACTGACAGCTGAATTACAATACAGTATTAAAATCAAATCTATCAAAATTAAATATCATCCAAAAACAAGCATGTAAAATAACTTCTATAAATTCAGTGGCTATAGAAGTCATGAACTATCTCAATTGGTTTCATAACAATAAACGTACCTTCTTCCTTCTCGAGGTTCTTCTGCTTCAACAACTCGTGTGCCTGAAAAAATAGTCCATCTGATCCTCGTCAACACTGTCAACCTTTAGCAAGTAGAAAACTTAAGAGCCTTGCAAGAAAAAGACAAGAAGATTACAAGATCTATCCAAATGGCATAAGCTTCCCGGCACTCTTCCACAGTGGACTGCACTATCTTCCCTGCAAAATTTAGCACCCACTCAACACTCAAACCAGGTTTCAGTGGAAGCTGATTCTAACAGCTGTTCCTGGTAGCATCCTATCCTAAAAGGTCCAACAAATCCAAATTATAGAAATATGAATAAAAAATTGACCATTCTATAGTTGGCTGAAGCCACAGATAGAACATGTGGGTGTCCTGTGAAACCTACCCATTCATGATAGAGTAAATGATTAAGATTAATCAATTGGTTTTGGCCACTGGTGATATAGCAAGTATTCACATCAACTTTACGAGATGTGATGACCTTACATGAAAGTGCAGGATTTGCAGAAATTCTCTAAGAGAGAAGGCAGTCAAGCAATTATACATCTACATACATGTGAGTGTGTGAGTGGCTAAAGTTTACATTAAAAACACGGCCACGTGATCTACTTAATGCACAGCATCAAGAACCAATTCATAACAGGTATTTAAATCTTCCCCTTAATTGGGTACACAAAGGCAGACAGCTATGGGTTGCATGAGGGTATAAGAAAGAGACTAGACAAACCTCTCCACATGGTTTTCTTGGAAAAGGCCACATGGATGTAAACCTTCAATATGCAGCCAGGCTTTGAAGCACTGCCATCTCTCTCCACATCCCATCTCCCCTGTAAAATTTAAATGAGAATCCAAATTGAAAATTCTGAAATTCATGAAAGATGCTAAGCAAACATCAACTCTAATTGCTTTACAAACCAGTGTACTGAACAGCTATAGAAGGTGAGGTGGTAGCTTCCTAGAATCTCCTTAGAAGAAAAAACCGGATAAAGGAGCTTACCAGAGATCTTACATTTTCAGCATGCTGGCAAATATTTGAAGCTAATCATAGTTACTCTATTTCCAGTGATACATGACATATTTGTTTCAAATACATTTTTATAGTTGTCCAGATCGTACCTATTTTAATTCCGTGTCATAAATTTAATCAAGGGGAAAAAAAAGAATAGTAACAACTATATAATTAATACAATACAGGGGCATTGAAAACAAATACATGGGTTAGCACAAGTTCTCTATTTTATTTTATTTTTTATTTTTTTTACTTTTTAAACCTATCATGTGACTGAATCTATGTGCTTTGTGAAACAAATATTGAAGATCAAATTACCTAGATTTTAACTGATTCACAGGATAACAACTGTTAATGTTCAGTCAGGAGTTTGGATATCACTGTTAAGGTATAAAAAAGTATAACACGATGTTGGCATCATCATTAATTATTTTCTGATTCATTTTTACCCCCAAGTGCAAATGATGTTGAAAATCAGGTAAGTAAAAGGTCCAGAGTCAATCATTCAACGCATCAACAACGGACCAGAACTAGGCCAACAATTTAAACACCACACTCACCCACCCGCCCGCCTAACCAGCCTCCTCTTCAGAACAAAAGAAAAAGAAGTGCAAACAGTAGCCAGATACAAAGAGAGGCAAATCAAAATCTTGAAACGTGAAACGGGAGCGCAGCCACGGCATTTTGTAACAGGGAACATAAAATCCTAGGATTCCGATATAATTTGGAACACTGTACCTCAACTCGAAAATAATCCCCATATGGTACGTCACTGATCTCTTGTGAAGTTTCAGCAACCAAGTGACTGGCATCATACAAAATTATGCAAGTCAAATACAATAAAGAGCTGCACTTTACAGTTGGAATCCTAAAAAGATGAGATATCATAATAGGACTTGACTCAAAATTTGGTGTGCATTGGCCAGCTGTTGCAAAGAGAATACGAACTAGAACTTTATTATGGAGAATGCATCACTATTGGCAAGCAGCTCTCACAATGGCTAAATTACAACGTGCTTAATTACATAAAGTAAGCTCAACATTGGTGACCTAGGAAGTGCATGCACAGGATTTACTCAAAACTAAATACTACGCGACCATGCAAGAGGTAAAATATGATTCGGCAAGTGTACTTACAAACATCAAATCTTTCTCTAACTGACAGTTAATAGGTAGAGAAAAGAGATAATTCTGACAATAAATTTCCTAGGAAGTGTCGATAAAGGGATTACATCATCAGTGACATGCGGTCAACTATCTACTAAACAAATTTAACGGTATGAGTCTTGTAAGAATTACCTATCAAACATGCTCAAGGCTTATGCTATAAGGTTTAGATGCTTGTACATAAATAAGCTGGTTCATGTATGATCCAGCTGGAGAAGATTAAAGTTCATAGAATTGTCAGCAAAAAGTGAATGGAATTTTAGCACTATGTATCAGGTAAAAATATATCTGGATTGTAAAAGTTCGAGCATTAAATACCATGAGAAGTATGTTTTACAAATAAAAAAGCAACAAAACTACTTGTAATATTCTAGCAGGAGGGGATGGTGGTGTGATAAAACTCCTATTCGTTTCACGTATGCAAGGCGTGCTAGGCACGTGACTGGTTGTTAGATTATGTTAGGCGTGACTGTGCAAGGGAGAATGCTCCTTTTCTGTTATTCAGTTATTTTCTTTTCTTAAGAAATGTAATTGTCAGGGAAGTGCGGGAATATAAGGGTAGCTAAATCTTCTGCAGGGGAGGCTATCTATTTCTGGTTTTGAGTTATAGGAGAGCTGAGCAGCTTTTCCTGGGGAGAGACCTGACCTCTCGAAAGTCAGTGGGGGGAAATACTCTGTAATTCTTCCTATTTTCGGTTATCAGAATCAATAGAACTTCCTTATCTGTTCTGGACTCTATCATGGTTACAATAGTAGAATAAGAAATAACGATCCTGATAGTTTGAACAAGTGGGAAATTATTATGACAAATCTCATGTACCAGTTCTTGTAAACTCGATATTTCTGAACCTCCTGACAGCTACCAAATCTCGCACCTACATGGAGCAATATACAGAGTATGAACCCATAATAACTTAGCATCGGAGTGAATGGACACTAAATATGAAAATCAACATGATTTGATCGAAAACCTACCAAAATATAGTTTAATTGGATGTTGAAATGATGCATCACGGGTATGCCCATATATTTCATGAGGACGCCATGAAGTACATTTGAAATCTGTAAGGCAGAAGCATGAAAGTTATTGTTATAAATTCGACACTTGAAGAACCTAGCACTGTGACATGGTGAATTGAAAAATCCATAAAACGTTTTGCATATACCTTTATCGCCACATTTTTCATGAAAGGACTCCTGAAAACTAATACCATCATCTGAAACAAACAGATGAAAAAACTCCTCAACATCGATCTGCAATGCATCAATCAAATGTTTAGACCACACCAGCTCATGCTGCTTTCTTTTTATATAAAATCATTTATGTAATATAACATATAAAGCAACATTTGAACTACCGGAAACTTCGATTCAGCAACCATCGTGTAGCATTCAGGAACTGCATTTTAAAAACCAAGTTCAAGATAGATAAAGTGGAAAGAGAAATTAAATTAAAACACTAAAGAAATTGGAATAAAATTTATGCAAGTATAGAAAAAACTGAAACTTTAAAGATCGTGATGTGATATGCAAAGTTGAGAGACCAAGTTAAAGAGCAACATCTGTCCCCACTCCACACAGACACGCAAAAGAAAAGGAATACGATTTTCAGGTTCCTAAATGGCACAACATAAAATGAGGCATCAAAATAATGGATATATGATGTGCACATATAACCAGACATTGGGAAAGAACATTAGATCCAACTGCAATTCAAACATCGATAATTTGACATGTAACCACCACTAGTAGATGGAAATAATCACAGAAGAAATTGGTATTTCATTATTTCAATTGTTAGTATACAATCACTGGCATCGAATTCATTGCCCTTCTTTAGCAGCATCTGTTATTGTCATTCCTTGCGAAGAACTTGATCTACGCGATGTTCTGTCCAATTGATTCTACCGATTTTAAGATACCAGTCATATCTGCACTTTTGATACTATCGTGAGCTCTAAGGACCTTAGGGTACACCTGTCTGTTTGCAAGAATACAAAAACAAATAAAACAACGCCTTAGACACGTGCTTTTCAAATAAGAAATTTTGCCAAGTCATGACATTAGGGGGTGGTGCCCCTCTTCAGTACTTAACCTTTTGACACCTTGTAGATAAAATGTTTGTGATTTTCGTAGGCATTTTTTATTTACTTTTCATTTGAAATTTTTTAACATAAGAGTTATATTTTGATCATTAATAGTGTCTTGACAAGATTTTGGACTTTCCTCCAGTTGAAGTCTGTCGTACCACTGCTTCCTGTTGCCATTCTACTACATCAATTTCACGTTGAATGATAAAATACTTCACATTCTCACTGCATACATTAAAATTTGAATGTTGAAGTATTCCACTCCATTCCTAAAAAAAGGAAGAGCAGACACTAAACAAGTGCAGAAACTATAGGTTTGGTAATGAAACGGGCCCTATAGGAAAACCTAAGCAACTCACAGTACAAGCAAGAATCTTCGACATCACAACTTGATATTATGTACAAAATAGTTTCACACTATTTACTAAAGACAATAATATCGTTATCGATGTGCTGAACTATGTCAACATTTCCTTCATTTTGAAACAGAGAACAGTAATTTTAATAAAATGAAATCATAAAGAGCACAATTTTTTTTTTTCTAAATTAATCCCTTTTAGGAATTGCAAATGTGGAACAGTAATTCAATTGTTATACATATTTGGAGAATAGAATATTTGACTGACCTCCAGGTGCATCAGAATCCTCCTGCTCCCAAACAGAAGATTTTCCAGATGATGAACACTCAATACTTCGAGCAACTTCTACATCCTCTACCTCATTAGTTTGCAATCCAGAAGGTGTGGACACAGTTTCAGGTTCACCATTAACTGAGAGTTTAGAATCTTCTGTCATGGGAACATCCTTATCCCTGATTTACACAGATAAATCATCATTAAATTTGATTCATTCGAAGAGAACAAGATTAGCAAAGAAAGAGCAATTTAACAAGGCTGTCTTTTTACAGTCAGCGACAGGAACCATTAATAATTGAGTATATACTTTGCAATGTAGTTCACTCGTTTGTGCTTGTACTTTACAATTTTTTTATAATCTCTCTCAGAAGACGGTACTTTGATAATTTTAGTAATGGACACTAGTCATATATTGCCAGATGGAGTTTTGTGTGTCAACTAGCCTTTACTTTTTTTTTTTTGGTTTTTCCATATACATGATTAGAAGGTTCAGCAGGTCAAAAGGGTATAATAAAAATCAGAGTCATCTGCCCTTAGTTTTAACAGCTTCAGCTTTGTTTCTTCCTCCTGTGTCTCAAACCCTAATTACCCTACATTCAGTGACTTGCCAGCAATTTCCTGCACGTATTATCATCAAAAACATTCTCTGGAAAAATCTGCATTAGGATAAAATCATAATCCACTGCTTCCCTTGTTGAAAATGTACTCACAGATTGAAATAAAACCATGCTTCATCAACCTCACCATTTTGAATTGAATGCTGTGGGTTACTATCAGTCTACAAGATGTTTCAAGCAGACTTCATATTAACTATCTTATTTTGAGAGAAAACATTGACACGGAACAGTTAATTATGAAGAAGATATTAATGTGCGGATTTAGGAAAGCTTTTGGAATTTAAAGACAGCCCGGTTCTAAACAATGAGAAAAAGTCAACTGTGGCATTCAGTTGGAGACAAGGATTTATCATGTTGCATCTCAAGAAAAATACCTTTCAGAAATATTCAGATTGTCCACAGATTGCCTGGAACTCTCAGTTTTTTCAACTATAGCACTCCCATTCTCTTGGCTACTATTCTCAGACTTCGACTCCTGAGATGAAGTAGAATAATAAATAGCAACAGAATACGGTTGATATTTCATACAAGTATCTCATCAGATAATGATCGAACCATTTATACAAAGCCACAAGAAAAATACACTCTCTTACTAACATATCTTGGTCTTCTACAGTACTCCAATCAGAAAATTATCCACAATTTGACAGAAAAGCAATAATCCAATATAGAATATTGTCACTAAGGCCATGTGATAGGGCTGATTGTCTATTACCTCTCACAGAAAAAGTGACAGCAAAAATAATTTTACAGCACGAAATTACTAGCGGATCTTAGTATTGGATTTTTTTATGGATCGTTGTTTCAAGTCTTGCTCCCATTGGACTTCTTATTCTATTGATTAGAAATATAGAACTTTGATTTGTAAAATTTTTAATGATACTATTTATATTTTAGTGTAAAGTTTTAGACTAATAGTTACGATTTAACTTATTCGATATATGTTACATTTTTCTTTGTTAAACCATGATTTTGAATTGAACCAAACAGAAAAAAGTGATTTGGAATTGTTTGGTTTAAAAATTGTGTTGGCATATGAATTGACTTCATCCTTAATGTTTTCATCATAACAAACAAGTTAATTTTATTTCTAACAATTATATTTAAGTCTTCATAGCTATTGTTACAAAGTTGATCGATTGGGGGCAAAAATGTCACTATCAAAAGATTCTCCTCGGAGGATCAATAAAAATCGAGATGGAAGCTAAGCATTCACGACAAATCATTTGAGATAAAGAACTTCAATCGAAAATATTAGATTAAGATGTTTGTATTCATGTGTAAATGTACAACACTTCAATTTTTAGCAATGGATTATTAAAAACTCAACGAATTATTTTTTAATTCATGAAAGATTATTTTATAATAATACTAGTATAAAAATTATTTTTCAAAAAAGCAAGTATTTCTAGGTGTTATTCAAATTTATGACAATATTACTTACCTTGAGAAATTAAGTAAAAATGCCCTTCAAAAATCTATATTTTACAAAAATTCAAGGAAAAATCAGAGTAAAATTGTCGATGTGGATGTACAGTTCGTTCAACGGTCACTTTTTTTTAACCGTTCTGAGTTCTGACTCACAATGATTATCTTGGTTTCTTGGCTCAAAATGCAGACGTCTGGATTGCTTATCAGATTGCCCAGAATTTTTGGCGTTTTGAACTCTATAAATACCATTTCACATTGCATTCATTAAAACACTTTTAAGAGCATTTAACTGAGATATTCTTGAGCAAAGTTACATTGATCTTCCGTCTTGTTTATCTTTATCAAATAATTTACTTTGAAAAACTTTTGATGGAATCAACTTTTGAAAAATATCTTTCTCATTAAAGTTTTTCTCATCTAATACTTGAGTTTCATTCATTGTTATTCATTAAAGTGTTAGCTTACTTATATCCTTGTACTTAATTTGTTTATATCATTTATTAAGAGATGAACTTCAAATTGTAAAATCATTCATCTTTAAATTTGTGGGTCATATTGAGGTTCGTAAAACTCAATAGTGTGGGTCATATTGAGGTCTCATAAATCTCAATATTGTATAAAGATCGGTGCTCTTTGTTTCTTAGTTACTGAAAGTGTTGTAAATGGTTGTATTGTATCATAAATCAATCAATATAGTGAAAAACCTTGCTTATGTCGGAGAGTTTGGTAACATATGACGTAAATCATTGTTTCAGACCAAACTTTTATAAACATATCGTTTGCATTCTTATTTATCGCTATTTCATTTATATTTATTATTTGATTAATTTACTTGCTTTTATTCGCTTATGATTATTAATTGATCAACGTGTTCTTAACTTGGTTAATTAAACTCTATTTTTCTAAAAAGTTTTTAAAACCCAATTTACCCCTTCTTGATTAGTTATTCTTGAGCTTTCAAATTGAAGTAGTTTGATTTGGTTTGGAATTTTTCTAAACCACTTAATCTTTTAAGTGGTTTGCTTAAAAAATTTGCCACGAATCATCCAAACTAAACCATGTTCCCATACTTAGGTTTTGGAGAACGAACGAGCATCAATATCCAATTGTATGTTATATCACATGATCTACTAGCACTTTTGATATTTACAATGGCATGAAGTTTATTTTTAGTAGGGTTGAACAACGAGACGACAAGACTAAATCGAAACCGCTATTTTGAAAACGTCAATTTTGGTCCACATGAAATGTCAACATTTTGATTTTGAATCGAACCAAATCTCTTTGAAGTGGTTTGGTTGATATTTCAATCTTTACAAACCGTTTAAGCCACCAAACCTTTTACGATAAAAAACTAAAATCAAATTAATTTAAATTTTATCCAACCTATTTAAAAGATACATCCATATAGGCATAACCCAATTAAATCCAATACCCAAATACAAATTTTCATCCCAGTTAATTAATTACATCATGCCCAAATACATCAATATCACAACTGTGATGCAAAATCATCAAATTAGGTAAAGTGTTGAACAAATGCGGTTGAACTATAGTTATAAAACCCGGTCTGGACCGGCCGATTGCGTCGTAAAACCGGTGACCTGGGCCCTTGCCCGGGTTGAGTAGATTAATTTAATAGGAATGTACATGACTCGGTCAAAAATCGACTTTGACTGAGTTAAACGACGGTTTTAATATTAAACTGCTGGGCTAGTTTACCAATTTTCAAAATTCCCTTTTAAAACTTTAGGGACTCTAAGTAAAACAATTAGTTCTTCATCACTGGAGTAGTAGAGTACTTTGATATATTTGTGTGCAATAAGTTATATGTATCCAATGAATGAGATATATGTTTTCTAAAAATATTCTTATAAAAACTTTGGTCCAATCTTTTACTTTATTTTATAGACCTAAATAATTAGTGAAAAATAAATTAAAAATTTTAACTTTGTCCCTAAATGAAATATATACTTTTTTTTTTTTGTAAGTTTTTATACAACGATTTTTGCCTTATTTTTTTTTTTTTTTTTTTTTTTTTTTTTTTTTGTAGATTTTCATGCAATGTCTCATTGGTCCAACTATTGACCCATCGGTTTTACTTGTAACCCGAAACCCAGCACCATGTCCATGTTGATGTTCGACTCAAGTCTAATAACTATAGGCTAAACTATATTCATCGATCGTCCATTACAATTGAATAGAGATATTAATTCAAACTCACGTATATCTTTTTCTTCTACTAATAATTTTCTTGAATTTTGGATAAATTTTCAGGTCATATTATCTAAATTTTCTTCATTTTGGTAATTGTTTTCTATATTTCATTGTAGTGTTCTAAATAGCGCATGTTGACAATGTCTAGGAGCCGCCAGGGCACGAGGCATCGTAAAAACGTCAGGCCTAGGACCTATGCGCTAATTTAGTGGTCAACGGAAGCATTGACCGCTTTAAAGCGCACCTAAGTTTGCATAGCGTGCCATGCCTCACATTATTATTATTATTATTATTTTATTTTTTTACACTATATAAAGTTCTCAACTTTAAACCACTCAACTTTAAACCAATTGGATTGAAAGACCCAAAAATTGCTTATCCACTTACTGTTCAATTAATTTATAGAGGGCATCTCCAAGGATTTTATTGTAAACTTTCGATGTAGGATAAAAATCTCTTTGATTTGGCTACAGTACATTATACCTTTTTTGATGTAGTGTATTGTACCTTTGGTGTGGTTGCAGTGTATTTTACCTTCGGTTTGAATGCATTGTATTGTACTATTATATAAATGGTAGTTTATATTTTATTAAGATAATTAAACATTTTCCTAACTTTTACTAATCAATAAAAATTTAAAACTCTTCAAATATTTCAATTAATACTATTATAATATATCTTGGTATTTTTTGAAAATATATTTAAATCTTGTTTGACCCCCGTTAAAATTTTAATACATTTTTCTATATCTTCTTTTTAATCATAGATTCTCTAATAAAATAATATCACACGTAAATTTAAAAATTTTCCTCTTTTTTAATCGCACGTTCTCCCAAAAATTACTATTCCGAATCACATTATTCCCAAAAATCTCATTATGATGGGGGGCAAACAATGGCTTATTTTGCTAAAGATGTATTAGATATTCAAATATCAACAATTATTTGTGAGTTTGCATTCCTGTTAGTAGTTGGATTCTTGATTTCTTTAGGAGTTCATTGAGTGCAAATATGATTGAGGCAATGATTTGCCATAAAAATTGGTTGCATGGTAACAAGAAACTTGTAGTGAATTGTCAATTTTTGAAAGAGGTGGAAGCATTGAATGATTCACAAAAATTATAGAAAATATTATCGTATTTGATCTTTGTATTCATTTTCTTTGTATTAGTTGTTTTAGATCATTTGACTATAGCTAATGAATTCAAGTAAAATATCATTATCTATGCAGAGAATGAATCATGTGTTATTATTGTAGATGTTGTACATATCAATTATTATAGACTAAGAAATCAAAATGTTCCTATACATATCATGTTGTTGCATCATAATGATTAAAATGATAGAACTTTGATTTGTTCTATTTTTAATGACAATATTTATATTTTAATGTAAAATTTTAGATTAATAATTACTGTTTAACTTATTCAATATATGTTATTTTTTCTTTGTTAAACCATGGTTTTAAACTGAACAAAAAAAAAATGTGGTTTGGATTGACTTGGTTTAAAAATTAAAGTGGGTTGATTTGATTTAGAAAAATCCCAAACCACTTTGGTTTGATTTGAAAATTTGTCATAAATCGTCCAAATAGAGTCGTGTTCATCTTTAGTTTTTAGCACATGTTTGTTGAATATTTATAGGCTTATTAGCACAAAACGTCCATACATTTGATAGTATGTGTGCAAAACGTCCCAACGTTTCAGTGTGAAAAACGTCATTTTCACTGTTTTCAGTGTAAAATGACCAATATACCCTCATATTTAAATAAAACAAAAAAATGAAAAGAAAAATAAAAAAATAAATAATAATTATACTCCCAAACTTTTTAAAAATGTGCAAGTGAATCCAAAAGCCTTATCAAAAGGTTTAAGCATAAAACGTCCATACGTTTGACACTTAATGCGAAAAACGTCCTTACGTTTCAGACTTTTTTGTACTTGACTCAATAGCACATAACGTCTCTATGGTTGACACTTATTGCGTAAAACGTCCTTATGCAAAAGAAGAATAAGTATTTCTTTCTAACACAAGGTCTATGCATAATAAGCTAGAAGCTGGCTTCGGATCTTCTTCAATGTTGGAACGACATTCTTCATGTTAGTCCTCTCCTTGGAACTTTCCATGGAGCAATTCAAAGCCAATTCCATAATGGAACATAAACAACTCAACTTTTCATGGAAATGTTCTTCGTCTGAACTCAATAAGTTGGAATCTATTATTTGAAAAACGGCATTTGGCACGTTACCATATACCCAGCTTCTTAGGCTCAAATCTCCAGAAAATGTTTCATCGCTTGGCTTCATTCTTGTAAAAACTTCCATCAACATGATCCCATAGCTGTACACATCGCAACTTGTTGACACTAATCCTCTCGATCCATATTCTACAACCAAATTATGAATTTGATCAAATCTTCTTAACAAGAAACAAAGGCTCGAAATCTAAATTTCGAAGAGAAACATTAATGCTAGTTATCAACCCTCAAGTTTATTTTCTCATGCATCTCACTCACTCAATTTTGAACCTCATAAAGTAGGATAGAATGACCTTTGAATACCCAATATGCCCCATAAAATCCACCGCAGTTGAGAAATAAGTATATAATATAATTAGACTATACGAACCTCAATCAAAGTTGGGAGAAAAGAAAGGAAATCACCTGGTGCAATATAACCCATTGTTGCTAGGGTAATAGTGTGTGCAACGCATTCTCCTTCACACAATAACTTCGCGATTCCGAAATCACTCAAGTGGGCAACCATATCATCATCCAACAGTACATTACTTGGCTTCAAATCACAGTGTATTATAGGTGTTGAGTAATCATGGTGGAGATACTCCAATGCGGCCGCTATATCTATCATAATGTTGATTCTCTGCTTCATATCTAAGTAGTAGTTATGTGAATATAACCACTTCTCAAGGCTTCCGTTTGACATGTAGTCCAATACCAAGGCCTTAAAGTCTAGATTGGAGCAAGAGCTTACAACTTTACACAGATTTCGATGGCGAAGATTGCGGAATACTTCACATTCTACCTCAAAACTCTTGAATGCATTTTGTAGTTGCAAATTGAACACCTTTATAGCCACATCTTTTCCGATTCTAAGAGTCCCTCTATAAACAGATCCAAAGCTGCCAGTACCAAGCAAATTACTCTCATTATAACCATCAGTTGCTTCGAAAATTTCATAATATGAGACTCTTAACGGTATTGTGGTAGACAAAAGGTCTGTTTCAGTTAGGACGTTATATTTCCTTCTATATCTCACAAAAGCATATGTCAAAGCTAGAAAAAGTATCAATGCTAATGTCCCTAACATAATGAAAACACCTTGAAGCATTGTTTTTCTCTTTGATCGTTTATTAGAAATTGTTCGACATGGTGGGACATTGTATCTTGGATCACCACATAATCCTTCGTTGAACATGAAAGATTGATTCGTGAAGTTTTTGAAAGGACCACCAGAAGGAATTTCACCACTCAAACGATTGAAAGAAACATTCAAATATGTAAGATATCGAAGTGCTTCCAAGGACGTGGGTATCATACCCGAAAAATTGTTGTGGGATATATCAAGATTCTCCAGGTTTAGCATCTTACCAATTGAGTCGGGAATTGATCCTTGCAATATGTTATTTGCCAAAGAAAGATTAACCAACTTCTGTAATCCTCCAACCGTGCTTGGAATAACACCTGAGAACTGATTCAGTGACAGATCAACCAGATTTGCAGCCTTCAAATTTCCAATTTCAGAGGGGATAAAGCCACTCAGGAAATTCGAAGAAAGATTTAGCTCTAGAAGATTTTTAAGCTGCCATAGATTCACAGGTATGCTGGAGATGAATCTATTGGAATCTAAATAAAGATAATACAGAGTAGTAAGATTCCCTATACAGCCTGGAATTGCACCAGACATTTGATTCTGCTGCAGCAATAATCCATACAGATTCTCTAACTCACAAATGGACACAGGAATAGATCCACTTAGCTTATTGCCGAAAAGAACTAATGCTTGAAGACTTCTCATATTTCCCACGGTTGATGGTATCAATCCTGTCAAGTGATTTTGAAATAGGCTCAAATCCATTAAATTGCTCAAGTTTCCAATTTCGTATGGAATGGTGCCATACAGATCACAATTAACAGCATAAAGATATTGAAGAGAACTGGACATATTCCCAACAGAAGCCGGAAGAATTCCACTCAAAGGATTTCCATTAACACTCAAAGTTCTTAAAAATCTACATTTTGTCAATGAAGAGATGAAGCTCAATTCTGGAGAAGCACTAGTCAAATTGTTCCCGTTCAAGTACAGAATTTCGAGGAATCTCAACTCGCCAAACGAGTTGGATATTTGTCCAGTAAGATTGTTGAAAGAAAAGTTTATTATACTGAGTTTAGAAGAGTTTGAGATTGAATCAGGTATTCTTCCAGTGAAACGATTTCCAGTCATGTAGAGTTCTTCAAGATTTGGTAGTCCGTAACCAAAACTCACCGGAAGGTTGCCTGACAGTTGATTATGTGAAAGTGTAACTAAAATTAATTTTGAAAGATTGAAGAATCCCGTTGGCATGGAACCACTTAAGTAATTATGGCCCAAATCAAGATACTCCAAATTGTAAAGATTGCCAATTTCTTGCGGGATTACACCTACAGAAAATCATAAAGATGTTTACAATATGATAGAAATTATTGGGATACAGAATTCTTTGTTGTATGCTTGCTGGAAGGCATACCTGTTAATTTGTTAGTAGAAATATATAGTGCAGTAAGCAAGGTTAAATTCCCGATCTCTCTTGGAATTTGTCCACTAAAAGAATTGTTGGTTAATGCTAAGATCTGAAGTTCTGAGCATTGATGTATTCTTGTTGGGAGTTGGCCATATAATTGATTAAGATGCAAATAAACAACTTCAAGGTGGGTTCCATCAGTGCACATATTTGTTGGGAGAGTGCCAGACAGGTTACAACTTGAAATATCAAGATATTTCAGTGAGGAAATGTTAAAGATACTGGCTGGTATAGAACCTGTGAGAAAATTTCCACCAATAGCTAACCTCTCCACGTTCCGAAGGTTACCCAGTTCTTGTGGGATTGCACCTGTCAAATGATAAAATCGAAATTTGGATAAATAAAGCATCCCACATCTAAGAGTTAAAGCATAGTTATTAGACCCAATCTTGACGTCGACCCGAAAAAGGTATTGGGTCTCGGGTTACTGGTCGGACCGATGGGTCAATGGTCGGACCGATGGGTCATTGCATAAAAATCTATAAAAAAAAATTTAGACGAAATTATATTTTTTAAAATTACTTTTCACTAATTATTTGGTTCTATAAAATAAATTTGACCTAAGTTTTTATAAAAATACTTTTAGAAACATATATGATTCATTTGATAAAAATAACTTATTGCATATAAAAAATATAAAAGTATTCTCCAACTCTAATGGTGAGGAACTAATTGTTTTACTTAGAGATTCAGGGTTCAATTTCTTGGATCTCCAAAATTTTAAAGAACTATACTACAAGTACAGGGAAAGGGGGGTGGGTGGGTTTACAGGCAAGACACATAGGGGGGAGGAGTGGGTTTTTTTTTTCCTTTTTTAAAACATGTAGGGCCCGCCAGGCTGTGAGAGGCCTTCCCCACCTGTACGTGGGGGTTAATCTAATTTTAAAAGACAATTTTGAAAATCGGTAAAAACCGGCCGAGTTAACTCGGTCAAAACCGTCGATTAATTCGATCAAAGCCGGTTTTTTTTTATCGAGTCATGTGTATTCACATTAAATTAATCTATCCGACTTGAGCAAGGGCCCGGGTCACCAGTTTTCCGGCCCAACCGATTGGTCCGGGCCGGGTTTTATAAATGAGTTAAAGTTTTAAGATGACATGGGTTAACAATTGTGGCCTTTGATGAATAAATAAATGCAGCATGCACATGAGAGGACGTGTTAAAGACTAAATTTGAGAAATGCGACTATTCTCTAATAGGTTAAGCTTTAAGATGGAGTGGTTCAACAAAACTTATATATATCTGCATGTTGTATTGAATGGAAATTTGGCAATGCTGAAATGAAATATATCAATTATCCCACCTTGGTTATTCTCAGAAAGAGTAATAGTACCTGTCAAATAGTTTGATCTGAGACGAAGAATCTCAAGAGTTTTTAAGTTACTAATTTCTCCTGGTATGGATCCACTGAACTTGTTGTATGATAAATCAAGAAGCTGAAGTTGTGAACATTCTGATAGACTAGAAGGAATTTCACCTTCAAATTCATTTGAAGATAGATAAAGCCCTTTGAGTCGTGGAACTCCATGACATATGTCAGCAGGAAGATTACCAGATAAGTTGTTCCCTGTGAAGGCAAGAATTTCCAGTGTCGATATGTTGAAAATCGCCAAAGGTATCACACCAGAGAGCCTGTTATACTGTAATTTTAGTGTTCTCAAGTTATGAAGATCTCCAATCTCTTCTGGGATTTTCCCTTGTAGAGGGTTGAAAGAGAGATCCAAATCCTGGAGAGTGGATATATTAGAAAGAAAAGGTGGAATGAGGCCAGTAAAACTGTTATTTCTAAGATACAACACTTGTAATTTAGGTAAGAAACCAAACCAAGATGGAATTTGTCCACTCAAATTATTGAACCCGAAATCAACTATACTTAGTCGTTGAAGTTGAATGAAATCTCGAGGCAGACTCCCCTGAAAATGGTTTCTGCTCAAGTTGAGAGAATCAAGAAATTGCAGATTTCCCAATTGTGGAGGTATGTTTCCAGTAAGATTCATGCTAGAAATATCCAAAGCAGTCACTCTTTGGTTGAGAATATCACATGTAACTCCAATCCATTTACAAACAGAAGTAGAAACAGACCAATTATTGGATAAAATGTGTGAAGGCTCTAAATTCATGTGGGCTTTGAAGTTGAGAAGAGAAGATTGATCCATGGTAATATTGGTTGTTGCCATAGCCAAGCAGGCCATTATAAAGTGAACTAACAAAATTGCTTGAGGAAATTGATAAGCTGTCTGCATGACTACCTTGCTCACGCTTTCTTTCTTGCCGCAGCCAAAAGTTTTTAAACTAGCTAAATATTGACTTTTCTGGGGACTGAGAGCTTGGGGGATCAAGGTTAGGAAAAGTTGGATAGGCATCATTGACATTTTTGTACATCTTTGTCGGCTGATGATTTCCTATTTCTGTTGCATAATCTTCAACGCAACAATGTGAATTGGTATACATGTGACAAGCAAAATGAGAAATATAAAGAAGAGCATCTCCAATGGTATAATAAAATACATTAATTGTGGATAATATGTACATGAGAGATGATGTGGAGAAGGCGAGAGGAGAGGGGTAGGGATGACAAAAAAAAAACCCGACAAATCCGATACCCGCAAGCCCCGTCATGAATAGGGCGAGGATAACCCGCTTAATAGGGTATTCGGGGCGGGAAATTGCTTGACGGGGTGGGGGTGGTTGCCCTGACCCCGCCCCGCCCCGCCCCATTGCCATCCCTAGAGGGGCCAGGTAAAGCCCAGTTCAGATGCAGACCTGCCCCAAGCCCCCATTTTTTTTCCTACATATCAGTTCAGTAAAAAAAAAATACGCATGGCTCCACTCCTGAATTGTAAAGAAATGGTGTAGTTAAATTATTAAAAACTATGTATGTATAGTACACCTTCCATATTTTGGGATTATGTGAAACTTTTCAGTTCAATCCACGGCTCCATTGTTGAGAAACCTCAACTTGTAGGTATTGAATGAAAATACCTGAAAGTTGACCACTACAATAAAACAAACCGAAATATTATTATTGACCTCACCAGGATTTTGATGAATGATTGTAGATTATTATTATGAATATTAATATTCTACACATACTGTAGTGGGGACACCTACCAAATGTGTGTGGTACAACATTTTAATTACGATAAGGGTCTCCAATCGTTGCGTTTTACTTTTCGCTAGTGTACAATATCGAACAATTAATATAATGAACCTTTGAGTTCAAATAATCATCTCCACAGAGGCTATTATTTATTCCTAATTTACTATTTCTACTTCTACTTCTACTTCTACTTGACGAAAACAAATTATGATTCATGATTGTTAATCTAAATTATGCTAACTAATTAATATATCAAAATGCACACAATAATTGAATTAGGTTTTTAAGCATGAAAAGGGGATATTAGGGCACATAACTTCATTTATAGATTACCTTTAATTTTCTAATCAATATTCTTAGCTTAATGTCATTTTCGATCGAATTTTTTTAACGTATTCAATTTACTTCTCTCGAATTCAAATTGATTCTATTTAACTAAATAAATTTCGTATCTATGTGAATCAGGATATATCATAGTTGAACGAATTAAATTTCTAAGAATTCATGTAACGACCACGTTAATTAAAAAATATATCTTTATGCTTTTATACTAGTTCACAGATTTTCTTACATGATCTAAACCTATAACTCACGATCTCAACTCCTTATAAACTCATAAGATCATTAAATTATTGACCAAGCAATTTAAAGCATTCACAATCATTGATAAAATCAACAAATATAAAATTGAGAACTAGAATCTTGAAAATTGAAATAAAGGGTCTTAATAAACTAAACGTTTGCCGTAACAAAACGTTTATCTACGCATATTGGAGGAAGAAAAATAAAGAATAATTATTAAATGCATCATCGGGTTTTGATAGATGAATCTTGCATCAAAATCATCTTCTTGCCCAAATCAATGCTTGAAACGCTAGTCTTGATAAATTGATTTCTTACTTTTCATTGATGTGTTTCTCTCTGATTCTCAAGTTGTGGAACCATTTTCTCTTCTAAATCAAGTCTTTATATAGTATTACACCTCATATAAGAGTTTCCATGAAATATAAACTAGAAAAAGAATAAAAGAAAATCAAAGAAAATAATAAGAAAGAAATCGCAAAAATAGTCCACACGGAGTTTGCCTTGGGTTGGCCTCTAGTTGCGAACCCGCGGTCCACCTGTGCCATACAGGCACTTTCAGTGGATGTGGGTAGGCCTCGGGTTTGCAAACCCGCAGTAAACCTGTGGCATAATTTCTTCTTTTTGCAGTTTGATCTCCAACTTTCCAAAACTTCCATTTTGGTCCCCGTACTTTTCAATTCTCCATTTTTCGTCTTCGATCTCATAAATTTCATCCAATTGCTCCAAAAATTCTTCCAGTTGATTAATTGCAATCTCGGATGATCTTCAAGTGCCCAAATTAATCTTCAAATAAGCTCAAAATCACAACTTTTTGCACCAATTGCATCCAACCTTGATCTTTCCTACAAATTACCTAATTTCGAATAATTTGATAGAAATTCGCTTAAATAAATCATAATTTATCAAGATTAAAGCATGGATTATAAGCATGTAAAACACACTTATCACCAATCTTTTAGTTAGTATTTTTTTAGTAAATACAATGTCAGGACTTTAGTTTTAGTCATTATCTAGAGTTAGGTTGTTATCTAGATTTTGGTAATTGCTTTAAATAAGGTTTTGTTGTTTTTGAATTGTAATAAAAGTTATTAACCGTTGAGATTTTCTCCAATTTATTAAATTCTCGATTTTTGATATTTATGATCAAGGAGTTCGAATTCTTGATCTTCGTGAGCGAATCAAAGAGTTTTTTATGCCTAAATTTCCTATATTCCTATGAATCAACAAAAAATAGAAGACTTCCGTGTTACTATATTCATTTGGAATCAACACAATTTTAGTACTGTGTTTATTTCTATGTTTTTATGCCTCCGTTCTACATCAGTATTTGATGCATAGACAAATAATTGTGGAATATTTGATAATATTTTAAACTGTATCTCAATATTCAATGCCTAATTCCTCTAAACAATGGGACATTTATCACCCTTTAGGAATCAAGCGTGTCAAATTATTAGATGGGAATAATCTTAATTGAAGCAAAATCTAAGCAATTAAAGATGGAAAAATAACCCCCCGGGGCACATCCAAGTTGGCAAAGGAAGGGCATTGCTGGGCTTGCAACCTCAGGGTGGGGAGTTCGATTCCTGGTTGGAGCAGTTGAGTGATGTAATAATCAATATTGATTGGAGCAGTTTGGTGATATAATAACCATGGGAAGGCTCCCTTGGGGTTAGGAGTATAAGGGGTGCTTGAACCCTGGTCAACTTGGGCATAACCCGCGGTTTACCTCCGCCAGTTACTGAGGGGCCGGTGGCTGGTGGTCCAGGAAATTAGTCTGGCTAAACTGGGATACCTAGGTACAAAAAAAAAAAAATTGGTCAACTTGGGCATAACCCGCTGTTTACCTCCGCCAATTACTGAGGGGCCGGTGGCTGGTGGTCCAGGAAATTAGTCGGCTAAGCTGGAATACCTGGGTACCAAAAAAAAAAAAAAGATGGAAAATAGGAAATAATGAACAAGTAATTTAAAGACATATTCTGAATGTAAAACTCCAGCCATTTGATTTGCCCATTGTCAGCAAAATCCAAATAATCATCGATTTCAAATTCATCATTAAAAACATGTGTCATATATAGTAGTTCCCGTCCAAATCATCACTCATTCGACTCTAAGGAATGAAAGGATTGAAGAGATTTTTCATAAAGCATCACCATGTTAGCCATGGAATGCACGAAGCTTGCTAGCCCGAGTTTAATCGAGTGTTTGAACTTCGTTGAGAAAGTTTCAACAAATATAAACTACTGTTCTAAGCAACACTTCTCACCATTAATTTTTTAGGTTAAGGAATGGATAAGAAACCAAGAAAAAAAAATCATGAATTCTTGAGTAATGCTATTCAGTATCACTCAATTTAGGTGGCAACTGTATGCCATTAAATGATAGATTCATTTAAATACAATATCACATGATTCATTTAATTGAATCTATCAAGTGTCGTCATCTAGATTGGTAATCTAGCACTATTGATATTATATGTCATTATTTTCTGTGAGTACTGTTATTCATCATTTAGAGGTAATCATCACTAGTTTATATGAAAATGAAACCCCTAATTCAATGCCCAATGGACTTGTGATACATTTGAATGCATTTGATAATAAATCAAGACACATTGGTTAATAGCATTACTTTTTTCTTCTCCTAATTAAATTGTCTTGTTTTTCCATGGTTTTTTGTGAAGTCCTAATAATATCCGATTTGAGAGTGACTTATGTAAGTTTCTACACCTAAGCATATTGGATATATTCAAGTTGGCATAGGATTATGAAACAAATCATTTAAATAAATATTCTGAATGCAAAACTTCAGCCATTTGATTTGCCCACTGTCAGCAAAATCCAAATAATCATCAATTTCAAATTCATCATTTAAAAAAAATAAATAAATAAAAAAAAATAAAAAAAAATCAGTGTCATAGTGGTTGCCGTCCAAATCATCACTCATTCGACTCTAAGGAATGAAATGATTGAAGAGATTTGCGTAAAACATAACCATGTTAGCCAGCGAACTTCACATATCGTAGGTTGTAGTTGCAATCAAATATCAACATAATGTAGCCGAAGAGTAAGAAACAAAAAGTTAAGAGATGATTGACAAATTGTTGAATCGAATGAATACCAATTTAGATAGAATGACACACCTTGTTTTATATCTCTAGTTTTGTAAGTGTTAGGTTTTGTGACAAATTTTTTATGTAATTTAGAAATTTGTTGCATGAAGGAAGCTTGTTTAA